>JAGYYJ010000190.1:0-80393 GCA_019671005.1 Hibiscus mutabilis | reverse complement strand
TAAACAGGATAAAATAACTAACTAATGCTACCAGTTTCAAAATTTCGTGTTGTGCCTTTGAATAAGGTGTTCTAGAGATGCTGTATTACGGCCTTCATAAATGTAAAATCTAGAGGTTGGCCACTTTCAAACACTAACCCGGGCAGCTTTTTTTCTGAACAAACTAAACTCCATAAGAAAATATTTTCATCATCATCATAACACTATTTTAATATACATATGTCTAGTAAGCCAGCCAGTAGATTTTACATAAAAAGGCCTTTATGAGATGCAAAGAACGAATGTGTGAATTAACAGGGACCCGACATGTGGCAGCCTCATTAAATTTGCCTTAACACTGCTAATCTTTTAGCTGCCAGACATCATCGAGGTCAATGCCATTGCCAAAAACCATTTGTGCTACAAGCCTACAACTAATGCAACCTATAGAACTAGAACTAAAACTAAAACAGACAGAAAATAACTTGGGCTTCCTTAGGTTATGAAATTAAACCAAATTGGCATGAGAAGAAATCTCATTTTCCTGAAACTGGTGCGATTGGTGTCCAGTCCGACATCCGCTGTGCATCTCGCCTGCCAACAAGGGAAGGTTACGAAATTGGACTCTGAGAGAGACAAATCAGAGCGTATTGAGAATTTGAGGGTCGACCAGATATTTGATGCCGTAGATGGTGCCAGAAGCTCCTCCTTGCATCGTTGCACTTGCACCGCCGGGAACCAGTGGATTCAATTGAGCTGGCTATCGCTGCTGCTTTGCTAGCACGGTACAACATTCAACGCCGCAATTTCGCATTTTGGATTTGGATAGGCCACGCCTCTAGCAATGTGGGCTGTTAATTTGTCAATCCAACGAGAGTCGAATAGGCTTCGTATAAAGCCCGAGTTAATCAAACGGTTAGGCCCATCAAACCTGATGGGTTCCTTACTATGGGTGTAAATGAGCCTAGTCGAGCTCGAGTAGTGCTGAGCTCAACTTGACTCGTTAAAAATTCGAGTCAAGTTCGAGCTTGAATCTAGTTTGAGTATGCTGAGCTCGGCTCGTTAAGAACTCGAGCTGAGTTCGAGTTTAATCGAGTCAAGTGTTGATCGAGCTTTGACCGAGTTGAACTCGAGTAGCTCGCGATCTGTCTCGTTACATTTACAAATCTAATAATAATAATAATAATAATAATAATCAAATTGCATGATTTCATTACGGATGAGTCTACCACGCTCGAAGAGCACCGTTGAACACCACTAAATATCATTAAATTAAGTAATAAAGATTAAAAATCTAAAGGATTCAACATTATTTAAACTTATAATTATAAATTATTTTAAAAAATATTAATTAAATTATTTATATATATAATATTTTAATTTTTTTTAAATAATTGGATCAAATACCAACCTTAATCGATTTAAAAAATAAAAAACCCTAAATCCTAAGCACTAAACCCTAACCCCTAGACCACAAACCCAAAACCATGAACATGAAACCCTAACCCTAAACCACAAACCCAAAACCATAAACCCAAAACCATGAACATGAAACCCTAAATCATAAGCCCTAAACTATGAAGAGGAATCTGCTTAATTTCAGTCCCAAGTTCTTGTTCAATCCTATACAAGTTAAAGCGGTCCACGTAAGTGATCAAATTCACTGCTAATCCGAGATGACCAAACCTTCCCGATCGACCAACCCTGTGGAGGTATGTTTCTGAGTTCTTGGGAAAGTCGAAGTTTATAATGACATTCACGGCTTGGATATCTATACCCCTTGTGAAAAGATCAGTACAAACAAGGTTCATGCATGCACCATTGCAAAAATCATGAATACTCTATTACGATGGTCCTACTCCTGGAGCATCTTTGCATGGATATAAAAGCATGAGTATCCGGGCTCTGTAATTTTCTTGGCCAACAGTTCCACCTGGTTCACCGAGTTACACAAAATGACATTGAGTTTAGGCTTTAGGCTTTTGGGTTTAGAGTTTATGGTTTAGGGTATATAGTTTAGGGTTTCATGTTTATGGTTTTGAGTTTTATGATTAGGGTTTAGGTTTTTTATTTTTTAAATTGACTAAGGTTGGTATTTGATCCAATTATTTTAAAAAAATAAAAAAAATATAATATATATGAAAAATAATTTAATTATAATTTTATTTTAAATAATTTATAATCATATGTTGAGTCCTTAAAATTTTTAATTTTTAATGGTATTCAGCGGTGTTCATCGTTAGTGGTGTTCAGCGGTGTTTGTCGAGCGTTGTAGAATTTTCCTTTCATTATAGATAGAATCATATAAAAGAAATATTTTCATGTGTCCCATTAAAAACCCTTAATCCTAGTCAAAGGACAATAGTACACATGAAAATATACAAAAGTTAAACTAAAAAATATACTAACATAACATAACAACTAAAAACATCCGACCTACGTTTTATTTCACTCTAATTTTAAAAATTTAAAAAACAGTATATTATTAGAATCAATTGAAAAGTTATGGCTGGAGCAAAGAATGGCGAAAAGTCTGGAGCAAAGGATGGTACGGCGACTGTTGCTTATGGAGCTACGACGGCGAATAACAAGGTCGGGTGACTCGGGTCTACTAATGCCTCTCATGGTGAGAATTGGACTATTTTCATTGATAACCTCAGCAAACGAGTCTCAAGACAAGCGTTGAAGGAACGGATAAGTCATCATGGTAAGATGGTTCGAGTCTTCATCCATGTGGTTAATAGAAGGTCCAGGTATAAAGATTCGACCTTTGAGTTCGTTACTGTGGCAAGCCGAGAAGAGATGGAGAGAGCGATTTCAAAGACAGACAAAATCTTTATTGATGGTAAAACAATTAGCGTATCTAGAGCCAGATACCCAAAACCTAAAGGCTTTATTTCGACTTCTCAAGGATCGGGTCGATATGAAGGTTCTCAACAGCAAGTTCCTCGAAAGACACATGTTGATAAACATAAGAGAGTTGTTAATATATCGGAAGGAGCAGTTTTAGAGTGTTCGGCTAAAAAGTCATATAGGGATGTTTTGTTAAATAACCTTAGCTCTGGTCTGGGTAGAGTTAACGTTATCGATCATCCAGCTGTGATAATCCAGGAGGACAAGAATGGTGGTATTTTAGCTGATGTTAGCCTTCCAGCGGTGGATAATGAATGGATGAAGAGTTGTATGGTTGGTATTTTGAAATGCTCGTTTGAATAAGATTTTGTACAATGGGCCCTAGTTAATAACGACATAAAGGCTAAGATTGTGAAGTGGGGTGGTGAATATGACTCTTGCATCTTAATGTTTAAGTCAATATCTGAAATGGTAAAAGTTTGGGAATCACAGAATGAAGCTCTTTGTTTCTGCTTTGAACAGATAGCCCTTCTTCTAATTAACGACATACCATACCAATTCTGTTGCGTTAATCTTATTGGCGTCCCGTTAACGTGTTGACATGAGGAATTTTTCTCAAATATTGGTAATCGTTGGAGGATTTATGTTTGTTTAGAAGAGAGCACTGTGAAGAGGGAACGTCTGGACAGGGCCAGTATGATTGTTAGGATTGTAAGTCCTCTAAAAATTCCGTCCTATATTATGGTAAGGTCTATGGGATTCTCTTTTTGAATTGATATTAGTATGGGAAAATTTGGTGTTGAATCTGTTTATTATGTTAGTGATGATGCCGATGTTAATTATGCGGATGTATGGCCTGATAACCCAATTGAGATTGAAGAAGAAAGGGGTTTAAACGATAAAGACAATCAAATTCTGATTCAGGGTGGTTTTAGCCGAACGACGATTGGAGTTTTGCCAAACGTTTCAAATCTAGCCAATAATTCCTCGGCTTTCACAATAGAGGGTTTTAATGTTGGAACAATTCCTCATAATTCACCGTGTCCAAGGAAAAATACGACCAGCCTTAATGAAAGTAATAATGATTCCGTCCCCTTTGGATAATTTTGGTGTGGGTCATTCGGGAAATTCCTTCAGAAGAAGTAATGGGCCCAGTTTGAGAGAAT
Source organism: Hibiscus mutabilis (assembly GCA_019671005.1). NCBI lineage: Eukaryota > Viridiplantae > Streptophyta > Magnoliopsida > Malvales > Malvaceae > Hibiscus > Hibiscus mutabilis. The sequence goes on along the minus strand of JAGYYJ010000190.1, from coordinate 76,395 downwards.
TGCCTGGCAGGAAATTTGGGCACGTTGTGTATGTTCCATCCTATCGATAATATCCCTGTGGGTCGAAGTATCTAATCTATTCAGTTTTCTTAATTTAATCCTAATTATTGATACTGGAGTGAATTTAACTGGAACAAGCGTTGATGGTCGGTTGGTTAGAGTTATTCACTTGTATTCATTTTCTTTTCTTAACTCTCGGATTCAAGATCCAACAAAAGCATTCTTTCTATTAAAGTATCTCATTTTCCCTCTAAGTAGAAGTAGTATTTATATAAAAAAAAATGAGTTTAACTGAAAATGTGGGGCATAAAAATTGTATATCTCTAGAGTCTTCTCTCCCGGCCATCTCTAAAGTAACCAGTGGTTTATCAATTGAGATGGTTCCTGACAGCTTCGATGGCCTTGATAAATCAAACCAAGTCTCTGATATAGTTGGGGTGAGGGAAAGGGGTTGTCTTCGTTCGAAGGATTCGTCACGAACTCTAGTTAAAGAATTCTTCCGAGCCAGTATAAGGAGAGTATTACGACAACAGGTTATGGATTCCTTGGAGGGAATCCCCATTCAAGCAGTACTCGTTTTTTTTACTTGACTGCTTTAGCTAGGTGCAGATCTAATGCTATTAATTGTTTGAAGTTGGGTGATAGAGTGATTTCGGATCCATCTAGTATCAAAAAGCCTGTGTTTGATTTCTTCCCAAAAGCTTACAATAAGAGACATTCCTTGGAGTTACTTGACATAGATTTGTAGTGCAGAGCAAGCTTCTTTCTTGGAAAGGGAATTTATGGTGGTTGAGGTGTGGGAAGCCTTTTTTTCTGTCGATAGCAATTGTGCGCCTGGTCCAGATGGGTTTAACCTAGGTTTTCACAAAAAAATTCTGGTCATATCTGAAAGTAGAAATAATGCGATTCTTTGAGGATTTTTATTTAAGCCAAAAATGAGAAGCTGGAATCAATCATTCTTTTATTACTTTCATTCAAAAGCTGGTTATACAAAATTTTATGAAGAGGTTACGCTCTTGTATTGAACAGATCATTGGGGAATCTCAATTTGCTTTTATTTCTGGGCGACAGATTTTTGATTGTTCCCTAATTGCCAAAGAAACTATTGACTTTATCTCGAAAATTGGTCTTTAGTAGTGTAGCGTTCAAAATTAATTTCCAAAAAGCATATGATGCTATTAATTAGGAGATCTTGATTTGGATTCTAACAGAGTATGGATTCGGAGATAAGTGGTGTAGGTGGATTCTTCAGTGTATTTCCACAGCTAAAATCTCGGTATTGGTTAATGGGACGCCTACTAAGGCTTTTTTCATTTCTAGAGGTCTAAAACAGGGGTGTTTCTTGTCCCCGTTACTTTTCAACATTGTCGGTGAAGCCTTGAACCTTATGCTTGATAAGGCTGTTCGTTTGGGTTTGTTCTTGAGTTTCTCTATTGGTAGGAGGGATGAGAATTTGAAAGTGTCTCATTTGTAATTCGCATAGGATCTTTTAATCTTATGTGGAGCCTCTGAGATTCAAGTTCGTAACGTCAAGCGTGTCCTAAGAGTATTTGAACTTATTTCAGGACAAACTCAATTTGAAGAAAAGCAAACTAGTGGGGATCAATGTCGAGGAATCAACACTGCAGGGTTGGGCTAATGAAGTTGGTTGCTTGGTAGATAAAATTCCCTCTAACTACCTTGGTCTGCCCCTGGGTGCCAGTCGAAACTCTGCTGCACTTTGGGAGCCAATTGTCAACAAGTTCACTAAAAAGCTGGAAGGTTGAAAACCAAAGCTCCTCTCTTATGGCGACAGATTAACGATTATTAAGTCTATTCTCACCAGCTTATCGGTGTAATTTCTATCTTTGTTTTGAATACCGATGTTGATCGCGAACCGTTTGAATAAACTTATGTCAAATTTCTTTTGGGGTGGTGATATGGACAAGTCTAAGATTTATTGGGTGCGTTGAGATCTCTTATGTAAATTGTTTTAAGAAGATGGTCTCGGCATTGTTGATTTAAAAGCCACAAATAGAGCATTGTTGAGCAAATGCTGTTGGAGAGATGGGAATGAACAAACAAGCTTATGGAAGCATGTAGTTTCATGCAAAGCTCTTGGTGATTATAAAGGTCTACTACCCTCGAAAGCTTCTAACAGGTACTTTTCATGGATATGGAATGGAATTTCAAAATCCTTTCTTTGTGAAGATAGTTTTGGTGTGTGTGAGGGAACTAACCTTTCTCTTCAAGTGGGCGATGGTAAACATATATCATTTTGGGATGATGTGTGGTTGAGGTACTCATCTTTTAAGTCTTGTTTTTCTCGTCTTTAAGCGTTGTCCTTGAATAAAGGGGGATCGATTATTGATTTTGGGCATCATTGTGAAAATCGTTGGGTATGGAATATCCCCTACGTAGGAATCTATTTGATCGTTGATGACTGTGTAGGTATTTTATTTGGCATACTTTTTTACTTGACTTTTGCATGTTTTTAAGCTTATTTAGTTGCATTTAGGTTAGATTGCATATATTTTGCATATAGATAGGAAGTTACACTGGTTGTGCTTAAATGTTATATATTTTGGTGCTTTTATGAGAAATGTGGTGTTTTGTGATGTATGTGTAGGATGCTGGAGGAATGCTGGAGCGGATTGCGTGGCTGAAGTTGACTAGGCAAAGGAGTTAGAGACGAATCTACTTTGACGTATGTGGACTTTCTCCTAGTACATAACATTAAAAGATAGATGGAAATCAATGACCTCCTTTAATGAAGATATGTGCATTTAGGGTTATGATACCCTAGTTTCACCGCCTATATAAGGAAGATTTGGACGAAAATTCAAAAGTGCTCGATTTTAGACAATAATCATAGTCTCAACCTTTCGGAGAACCAATAGAGTCCAGACTAAAGAAATCTCCTCACGACAGACGCCATCGAGAGAGGCCGAAGGAGTAGGAGACTTACAACATAGTTGGATAGCACGGAAAAAGATCGTCGATGATGCTTGACCTTTTTTTATCCTTTGCTTGATAAACGGTCGTACTTTTATTATTTTATTATGGATGTTTTAGGCTCAAACATGAGCTAAATACTTTAGTTGGGTTTATTGCTTCCCAAGATTTTATGTTTTGATTATCTTATTTTAATGTTATAGTTTGTTTCCATTTATTTATTCTATTCATCGTTCTTCATGCGTAGTTATTATAAGAGCTATCGAAAGAGGCCTTTTAACTATAGATTTATGACTTAATATCGCGAGAGCTAGGTTAAACAAACATGAACAGTGGGGTTAAGCTGTTAACTTAGTCTTAATCTGGCTTAAACATAAGTTTAGGGTTTTAACGACTAAAATGGAGTTATTAAACAAATAATAGAATTGTTAGGGTTTATGTATTACCTTAGCTTCAATGTCATTAACTTTTAGGCATCGAGAGAGTTAGAAGTTTATTAGAAAATCTTGTCAAATAGATGAAGATCTTAATGGTTTACGCAGACATGTATTGCTAGTTGCTATAGCATTGAAATAAATAATCAAGCATTTATCATTGGCAATAAACACAGCTTCCATAATTATTCGTTATTTGCCGCATTATCTGCTCGTCTTAATCATAGCTGTCTTATTTTGATTGTTTTTAGTTTTAAATAAATCAACAACCAATACTTACACACCCTTTCTTAAGTTTGATAACTTCGTGGTTATTGATTCAATTTTTGTGGGTTCGACACTCTACTATATCACTTTATTACTTGATTCGACGAGTATACTTGCTCTAAAGTGTATCACTATTCGACAAGCATCAATCATGAGTTGCCAATTTGGAACGATCTAATGCACAAGCTCAATAACTTTAAATCTAGTGGATTGGAGCATGATTGGGTTCGTTGGCTTGGCTCTACTGATGGTTTATGCTATGTTAAGTCTCTAAAAAAGCTCGTTAGAGGGACTTTACCTTCCAATAGCTTCTGGAAGAAATTTGCATGGATTGGGTATGCTCCACCAAAGTAGAACTCTTTATATGGTTGGTTATGATGAATTGTGTTTCGGTTAAGGTGAAATTGTAGATCATTTATTTTTGTCTTTTTGGTATAGTTGGAAGGTGTGGATGCAGTTCTGCCATTGGTTAGGGATTTTCACGTTATGCCGAGGAACCTTGCTGCATTCTTGGTGGCCTAGGGGGCTTTATGTAGGCCTGCGGTCAGTGAGGTATGGTCGTTTATCCCTTTCGTGATTATATGGACATTATGACTATTTAGAAATGAAATAGTGTTCAAGGACAAGTCTATGGACCGAATTCAATTCATTTATTTGGTAAATTTTCGTATTGCTTCTTGGCTGAAAGTTAAATTTAGCGATTGTAGCATCTCTATGGATAATATTATGACAGACCCATTCTTAGCCAATAACCATTGCCCTGGAGCTAGGAAAGTTAGTTATATGCCACAATGGTCCTCTCCCCTGTCGGGGTGTGTCAAATTAAATGTTGATGGAGATGTTTCGGTGCTTGAAGACAAGTGTGGTGCGGGAGGGGTATTGATGGGTGCCCATGATAAAATTTTGTTTCAGTATTCAGAGAATTATGGCTTGGGTCTACCAACCATGGTGGAGCTTTATGCTATAAAGTTGTGTTGAATGTAAAAGAAACTAAAAAGAATGAAAGAGTAAAAAATCCTAGAGTTTAGAAATGTTGGCTTCAACCATTGATCATAGAAAACTGGTGAGCCAGGGTTTACAAACCCTTCTTTATATAGCCCAAGCTGGTATAATAGTACTGTAATGGCTCAAGTCAGTCTGTTATAACCAACGGGTCTAACCAACTAACGGCTTAACAGCCTAGCAACAGATACACTAAACGCACAGCTCAACACAATTTGTTGATACACCAACATTCTTCATGTCATCTCCTGGTTTAAGTCAAGTTGAGCAACATCCAATGTGAACATTCAACTTATTCCTGAACAATTGGAAACTTGACCTGGGCAGTGGTTTTGTTAACCCGTCTGCTGCTTGATGCTCAGAGGGCACGTAGTTGACTTGCACTTGTTACTGTGAAATCTTTTCACGAACAAAATGAACGTCCAACTCGACATACTTAGATCGTGTGTGAAACACAGGATTTGCCGTCATTGCAACGGTATTGGTATTATCATTCCACACTGTTAAGTGTCTAAAAGTACTATTTTATTCACCATTTTTATTCATATTATTGCTAGACTTAAGCTCATATTAGTTGCATTATTAGTCATTCATGCATATTTGTATTGTTTCCTTGGTGGTTAAGCTTGATATCATATTTTGCTTAATTTTGTGGAAAAAGTATGCTGCCGATAGTGATTTTTGTGTGTGCAGAATCACTTGCCAAAGCAAGGCTGGAACCAGTTACCAGGGCAATACAAGAAGGAGATGTCGACGCAGTTGCCAGGGCAGTGCATGAAGGAGATGCCGAGCTAGTTGCCAGAGCAATTGTTGATAAGGGATAAGATGATATGGCAGTCGAAATTGATGACTAGATAAACCCAAGATGACGTGGAGCAGAGTTAAATCCCAAAGGAGTTTGATTTCCATGAAGAGGTCAAAGAGAAATTAAATCCCAAGAAGATAGGAGAAAATCTAGAAGGAATTTAAATATAATAAAGAATTATATTCTTTAAAAGTATTTAATTCCAACTTAACTTCCTCCTCAAGAAAGACCTTGACCTAGCCCTATAAATTGAGGACCAAGCCGTCACCTCAAGGAGGTGCAAAAAAGGGGAGAGAAATCGCCAAGAAGCTTTCAACCATTCTTCATCTTTTTCTTTCTTGTTCGATTAGGTTTATGTTAGAGACTCTTTGTTTTGTGTTTCTTTTGAACCTATCCATGAACTAAATCTCTTTGGCTAAGGTTTATTGTGTTTTGTGGTTGTGAGAAACAATTGGATTTTGTTTAGGTAATAAGAGTTTGCACTTTCAGTTCAAGGACACTTATTCTTGGTTTTTATTCTTGTTTGCGAGTGAATTGGGAGAGGATCTCGTGATTCTATCTATTTATCTAATATCGGGAGAGTTAGATTCAAGAAACGAATGAGTATGATCTTTATTTAATCTATTGACGGTGAAGATTAATTCGGCTTAGGAATAAGTTAAGAATTTCAACGGCTAAGAGGAGCGCAAGATTGGTGTTGTTCACCCTTGATTCACACATGGATGTATTGTCAATGCATGCACAATTAGCTAGAGTTTCGACTTAGGGATAAGAAGAAACCATTGAAGAACGTTCTGACGAACCTTGAAGTTGCTGCCCAGGCAACCGTTCGATTAGTTGCCAAGGCAACCCAGCTGCGCAAGTTGCCATGGCAACTGAGTTGCCCTTGCACTCTTTTACCAAGACGATCCAATTGGCTATCACGCCTCAACTCACGATAACCTGGCCTATTCCCTCTCTTTTGATTACATATTCTTTTACTTTATTGCTTTCCAGTTTAGTTGTTAGTTAAAACTCCTACAATCACCTACTTGTGTTTTTACTTTTTACAGTGCAAGAGATTGAATTCTTGAAGTGGCACCAATCCCTGTGGAGAAGATATCTTTTATACTATAACTTGCGACGTGTACACTTGCACAATTGCGGAGCACTTATTACGCGCAACACACACAACTGGAGCTGACCCTAGCTATTCTCATATCCAATAATAGTGCTTTAACCCATATAAGCTCAGACACAGTATCATCAATGCTTCTATACTCTTCCTCAGTTGATCGAGAGATGGATTTTTCCTGCTTCGAACTCCACACGACTGGGCAATTGTTAACATACACATAATATCCGGGCGTCGATCTCCTGTCATCAAGACTGCTTCCCCAATCTGCATCAGCATAGGCCACAATATTCGTCACTCCCTTATTCGACGATGTGAACAAGAGCCCATAATCCATTGTGCAAACAAGGTAACGTAATATTTGTTTAACAGTAGCCAAGTGAGTTTCACTAGGCTTATGCATAAACTGGGCAACTTTATTTACACTGAAGGCAATGTCAGGGCGCGTGTGACACACATATAGAAGAGCCCCAACTATACTACGATACTCATACTTATCCACAAGAGGACTCCCATCATCTTGAACCAGCTTAACTGAGGAAACCATTGGTGTAGGCGTAGACTTTGCCTGTACCATCTTGGTCTTTTGTAGAAGCTCAAGAACATACTTTTTCTGGCTCAGATGCAACGTATCGTCAACTCGCAAGACTTCAATGCCAAGGAAAAACTGAAGCTTTCCAAGATCCTTCAAGGCAAATTTGTTGCTCAATTTGCCTATAATGTCTTTAATATGAAGGTCTGAACATCCCGTAATGATTATGTCATCAACGTACACTAACACGTACGTAACAACATCATTTTGATCACATGTAAACAAAGATGTATCAGCTTTAGACTACGGGGAGCTTGGCGAAGTCCATACAGAGCCTTCTTTAGACTGCATACCAGTGTACCTCCATCATAGTCATGTTAGAACCAAACCATAATAGATATGAAATCTAAACCCAAGATCTATCATGTCAAATCATCAAGAACAATAAACCGAAAGCGGAAGCGTACCTGAATTCATTGATAGCCTGAAAACCTTGAATCTTGATGTTGAAATCCCAAATCTTTGGTATTGATCTTCCAAGAAGATAGGTTTTCTCTTGACGTAAAACTCTCTGACGGGGAAGGAGAGAAAAACAAGTTCACCTATTTCTTGGGGATCACTACCTCTTTATATAGTTGATTTAATAATCAACTATTAAGTATTTATAACTCTACCCCTCATCGAATTATAAATACATCTTATGGTATCTACACTTTTATTTCCATGACATTTTAATACCCATGACACGCCTAACATAATTGGTCACTTAATTTTGTGTCGTACTTTAAAATAGCAATATACATTATACATATGTGCCCACTATTACGGATTTTAATCCAACAATCTCCCACTTGGGCAACATATGTTTCCTGACAAATGTATAACCTTATGAGCTCAAAAATTTGCTATTATATAATAGGTATTCTGTAACAATCTCGTCCATCAACTATATCCATATAGGATCAAAGCAGCCTTTGTCGTATCAATCATGACAAGACCCATCAATGGTCACGTATACAAATATAGTCAAATGACATCGATCAATCATGGATGCGTAGCATGGAAAATTACATGAAATGTGAACCAAACATGTCTATTTCCAACTGGTCCTCCTAAACCTTAGCGAGATCAAATTTTACTGAATTCAGAGTGTGCATAAACCAAAAGAACTTTATTTCTGCAGAAAATAATCTTAAAATATCCTTAAACTGAAGTAACCGAAATTGTGTCTAAAACGAATGAGCATTTTTCAAAATTACAAACTCCCACTAAAATTGAATATCCTTAAATAACATTACACCCACATGAGTAGTGTGCTCATGAAAGACCTAGGGTGTCAGTTTCTTAATAAGCGCGCAATTACGGAGTTTGTACCAGCATGCTCTATAGACACAATCACTCTGAATTTTCTTTAACAACTAGGAACTTAATATTTATGTGCTTCAAATTTAAATTGTTCCTATTGTTTATAGAATAAATGAATGCATATTTATTGTCACAAAATAACCGAAGTGATCTTTCTATTCAATCTATAATTAGCAGCCCATGTGACAAAATTCTTTTGCATCAATATTCTAATAGAATCGAAGTCTGTAAACTTGATGATCTCTAACTTACCAGAACTCCGATACGTGAGCATGTAATTTTTTTTTTGTTCTCTAAACATATCTCATAACCCTATTGACTGATATCCAATGGTTCAGACTAGATTTGCTTAAATATCTGTCTAACGTTCCAACAATGTACGCAATATTCGAACGCATACATACTTGAACATAAATTAAATTCTCAATAGCTTATGCATATGGAATCATTTGTATTTTCTAAATTTCAAGGTTACTTTTAGGGCATTGAGTAAGACTAAATTTGTCTTCTTTAGCAATTTGAGTATCACTTGGTTTACTCCCACTGAACTTGTAGTATATACAGTTGTCAACCAAATTTATCTCAAAACCAAATGAGATAAACAATATGAAATTTATAATTTCATTAATGAGAGTCCAACTTAGGCTCATAGATGAATTTCTTTAATTTACATATCATTGATTTTGTATCATTAGACACAAATCTATGATTGTACCATATAATTTGTTTCTTCAATGTCACCATTGAAAAACACAAGCGTAACATCCATCTTATGTAGCTCAAGATTAAAATAAGCAACAAGCGTTGTGATTATCTTGAAAAAGTCTTTCAATGAAACTTGAGAGAAAGTCTCCACAAAACCAATGTCTTCTTTTAGAGTAAATCCTTTAGATACAAGGCATGCCTTATACTTGTCCACATTATCATTTGCATCTATTTTGGTTTTAAATATCCATTTACAACCAATTGGTTTGCACCTTCAGGTAATGAGACAAGTTCCTAAACTTTATTGTCTTGCATAAAATTATACTCTTCTTGAATGACATCAATTCACTTTTGAGAGTCAGAACTTTTATGATCTGATAAAAAAGATTGAATCATTTCCTATCATTCCATTATTATCCTTATTTTCTTGAAGAAATACAAAGTAATAATCCGAAATAGTATTTATCCTTCCTCTCGTGGATATCTTTAATGAAACTTATTTTTGAGGTTGTTGAGTTTGTTCTTCTGAAAACAATTACCTTATCTTGAATGAGAGTCGTTCAACATTGTTTTGCTGAGGTACTTGATTCACTTCTTGATTAATGATAGGTTTGAAAACCTAAACATCGTCAAAAGTGATAGTAGGAATTAAATTATAATCCAATTCCTCCTCAAAAGCAATGTATCTAATCTTATTTCTCCCTCCAAACTCAACATCCTAAAAAAGTTATAAATCTTTCCTTAAAATAATCTTAATTGTGGGATCATAAAATTTACAGCCCATGGATCACTCAAAATAACCGAAGTAGTTGCTCACTTTTGAAGTTTAATTACTTTATATGTGTCCTAACTTGTTACAAAAGAAATCAACCATTTGTAACTTATTGTTATTTCTTTTGAGTTGGACATTGCCCTTATTCTCAAAGACACTAACTAAATGAGCACTAACCGAATGAGTACTTTTACACTTATAATGCTTCAACTTTTCTTCCTCTTTAACACAATGAGAAATAAGCTCATTTAAAGTATATTTCTCCTTTTGACAGTTGTAACAAATTTTGAAATGGTTAAACTGTATAGGAAGCGATAGCAAAATCATAAGAACAAACAATTGTTAGAAAGTTTGATCTTATGTGTCTTAAGTTTTAAAGCAATATTAAATATTTTCATAATATACTCCCTCACATTTCCTTGATCTTTATACTTCATAGACACCAAGTAAGTCAAGAGTGATGTCATATTAACCTTAACATTTTTGTACTTTATGATCATTAAACTCATGCAATTTTAACGAACTCACCTCTCAAAATCCCTTTTATGGGTGCTTACCGCCATGAGAGGTGCAAGTTGTTCTCCCCTTAGTGCAAGGTCTATGTTCATACAACCAAATACTTTATGTAAGTGCCTTTTCTATTCCTTGAAATTAATTTCACTAAACATAAGTGTAGAATGTATATTAGCAGATATTGTGACAACAAAGATAAATTACCTAAATATAGAACAAAAATAAGTAAATAAAATAAAACCAAGCCCACATAAATATTCATAAGTAAACAAATAAATTCAAAATAATGGCTAGTTCCGCTCAAGATACCAAGCACAACATTAATATCAAGTCTTTGGACAGTAATATTAACTGTAAGCGGTACTCTTGTTGTAGCAATCAAACATTGACAATAAACTATGTCAAACAATAGATTAATCTTTGGACTAACGTATTGCTTACATAAAATATCTTATAATTGTCACACATTTATCGCCACAATTGTCGTTGTAATTCTGCCAAATATTAACTTTCCTTTGGGCCAATTAATAAACGCATGAATTACAAAAACTCATAATTATCTTAATATTTCAAATAAACTAATCTACACAAAAGCGGTCACTTTGGTGACATTATGTTTCAATTAATCTATTAAAATATTTGACATCCGAAGCCAAAATATGAATTTAATTGTTTCAAAATATTTGTCTTAATTTTATCTTTCAATCAAATTAAAAGATAACCCAAATAATAATAAATTTGAATAAAGATAAACCTCAAATCAATATACCGGACACTCCATTAATATTTTATCTTTGGACAAAACATTAACTTGCAAGTGATATCTTGGTACAGTAATCAAACATTGATAATAAGAACATCTCAAATAGAAATCTTCCTTTGGGCCGATTTATTGCTCACATATAAAACTGAATAATTATCTCATGTTTATTACTATAGTTGCACATGTAATAATGTTAATTATTAACCTTCATTTGGGCCGATTAATACTAACATAATCCGACTTACATGCACAAAACCTTCCATATATTAAAATAAAATAATTTCTACAATAGAGATCACTTTTGTGACTTAATGCTTCAATTAATTTATCTTAAAATATATAACATAAATGTATCGATATCCAAATTTAAAATTATGTAACAGTCAAAACTGTAATTTCTGATAACACTTAAGTTTTCGAAATAACCCAAATAAAGTTGTCTATATGGGGCTATCAGAAATCGAAAAACTGAAATCTTTGACTGTTTCTCAAAAAATTCCTTAAGCATGCATTTATCAAAATAAAAGATTGAATTCAAAACAACCAATCTTTAACTAAAATTCAAAACGATAAGTATCATGCATATGAGTAATTCATATAATGATCGCATAAAACCTTAAAATATCCATAATAACCTAATGATCACAATTGAAACTATTGGTCAAACTGAATAGAATATGAATTTCATAAGATTAATGACATGTTTTCCAAAACCAAAGCCAAATGTATATTCCGTAGATAACATTAATGGCATAATTAAGCATAGTATGAAATAAATTTAAGCCAAAGGTTCTGTTCAAAACTAAACAGGATTTAACAAATTCAGCCCTAATTTATTAAACTAACCCGAATATAAAGTTTTGAGAGCTAACATGTTTATAAAGTTTCTAAGTCACGATAAATTTACCACAACAAAGCTCAAGTCAAACTTTTTTTTTTCTTTCTTAATTGCTAATGATTAAAACTAAAATTTTGATCAAACCATTTTGAATATATATTTTAAAACAAATATATATTCTTTATAGATTAATAAAATTGTATGCTTAATACTAAATCTGAAACAAACATAACAACCATCAATTAGAACCTAAGATATATCCATAGAGAAAACATGGTAATCTTAATGGTTCAAAAAACAAACAATATGCCAAAATTAAAAAAAAATCAATTGGCATTTAACCTAGATTAAAGAATAACATAATTGCCGCTAAACAGACCTGATTAACTATATATTTCTAAACATAATAAAGCTTTCAAAATAATTGCAGATAAACGAATTATCTTGAATTGTGCAGAAACATCAAAACCTAATTGTCTTGAATTGCTAAAGATAATTGCTTTGAATAGCAATTGTCCTGATTCACAATAATTTCTTTCTTTTCAATGTGGCGATAAAGAACCAAGATATTTCTTAATCAATCGAAACCCTAAATTATTATAATTGAAACTTGACGATCATAAAAAAATCATATGCATAAATTCGATCAGACTTAAAAGTAGATCGATAGTACATACCATTAATCTTAAAAAAATTGATTTTTAATGATCCAACATGATAAGTCTCTGATGCCACTTGTTAGAACCAAACCATAATAGATATGAAATCTAAACCCAAGATCTATCATGTCAAATCATCAAGAACAATAAACCGAAAGCGGAAGCGTACCTGAATTCATTGATAGCCTGAAAACCTTGAATCTTGATGTTGAAATCCCAAATCTTTGGTATTGATCTTCCAAGAAGATAGGTTTTCTCTTGACGTAAAACTCTCCGACGGGGAAGGAGAGAAAAACAAGTTCACCTATTTCTTGGGGATACTACCTCTTTATATAGTTGATTTAATAATCAACTATTAAGTATTTATAACTCTGCCCCTCATCGAATTATAAATACATCTTATGGTATCTACACTTTTATTTCCATGACATTTTAATACCCATGACACGCCTAACATAATTGGTCACTTAATTTTGTGTCGTACTTTAAAATAGCAATATACATTATACATATGTGCCCACTATTACGGATTTTAATCCAACAAGTCATATTGCTCAAAACAAGGTGGCTGTTGCATGAATACTTCTTCATCTAACTCACCATTGAGAAATGCATTATTAACATCAATTTGACGCAAACTCCACATATTCGTGACTGCCAAAGATAAAACAACATACACGGTCAAAAATTTAATTACCGGGCTAAAAGTATCCTTAAAATCTTACCCAGGTATTTGAGAAAAGCCCTTGGCTACAAGTCGAGCCTTGTACCGTGCCACTGAACCATCTGGGTTTCGTTTAATGTGAAACAACCACTTGCACCCAACCACTCTTCGACCATCAGGTTGCTTCACCAATTTTCACGTTCCATTGTTCACTAAAGCATGATACTCTACAAGAACTGCTTCATTCCAGACCGTAGATTTTAATGCTTCATCGATGCTGGCAGGTACTTCCTCACTTATTTGTACCGCAGTTGAATACACCTTGGGCTTGAATATTCCTCTTTTACTTCTGGTTATCATGCTATGAACATTAGCTGGACCACCCTCAGTGCGTGTCATACTCTCGTTCATCCCAGCACAATCTTGTGCAGTGTCATTTGCTATAGCTTGCGCTGTTGTGACAGTAGGAGCACATGTTTCAGGATGCCCAACCCCTTCATCCAAAGAGCCAAGTGCTTCTGGATTTTCTGGACGTATATTATCTAGCTCAGGTTCACCTCCCACAGGTTCAATTCCATCACTTGATGAATTTGGCACAGAAGCTTCTGAAGCAAAATTACTCACTGGTTCTATCATAGGACTAGGTGCACACGTGGCAGTGCCCTGACCACTTGCTCCTAAAGAGGCTTGCATAGGACCAGGTACACAAGTGGGGGTATCCTGATCACCTGCCGCAAGGGGCACTTGTCTTTGCTCAATTACCTCAAGAGATGTTGCCTTGTGTGCAAGGCCATGTCCAACAGTACATTCACATATTTTATGGCCTGCAAAAGAAAAATTGCTTTCATCAAACACAACATGACGTGAAACAATTACTTTACCATCAGGCATAAGGCATTGATAGCCTTTATGTTGTGTACTGATTCCCAAGAATGTGCATGGCTGGGATCAAAATTCTAACTTGTGCTTTTGAAACGGTCGAAGATGTGGAAAGCACCGACATCCAAACACACGTAGAAGATTATAGTCTGGTAATCGATGGAAGAGCTTTTCAAAGGGTGATTCACCAGCAAGAACTCTCGTGGGTAGACGATTGATCAAATATACTGCATTAACGACTGCATGTGACCAAAACTTGAGACGAAGGGATGCTTGAGCAAGTAGGGTCAAGGCAAGCCCTATAATGTGACGATGCTTCCGTTCCACGACACCATTTTGCTCCGATGTGTGTGGACAAGTGATCCGATGTCGAATTCCAGCTTCAACAAGAACAGTGAGAGACTACGAAATTCACCCCGCCGGTCACTTTGAACCTCCTTAATAACAGTTTCATATTGTGTACGAACCATTATCGAGAATTGATTAAAAGCAGCCACTGCCTGAGATTTTTCTTTCAACAGAAACAACCAAGTGTGTCGAGTACAGGCGTTAACAAATAAAGCATAATAACGATAACCATTAGAGGATACATGGGCTGGTCCCCATAGATCTGTGAAAACAAGTTGAAACGGTTGTGTGTACACAGTACTTGATTCAGGAAAAGGCAATTTATGACTCTTGCCAATTTGACAAGCAGAACAAAACGCAAGTTTATTATCTGTTGCAGGCAATAAAATATTACAATGCTTAAGAACTGATGCTAACATAGGGTGTGCAGGGTGTCCTAGCCTACGATGCCACAGTTCATATTCAGTACATTTTATTTGCACAACATTTGCTTGAGCAGCCTTAGCATTAGAAACAACATTATTGAAAGTATAAAGACCATCTTCTTCCACCCCTCTCAGCAATTCTTCACCAGTCAACTCATCTCGAACAAAGCAATGATTGGCATGAAACTGAAAATACACTCGGTTGTCCTTAGCAAACTTGAACACCGATAATATATTTTTAGTAACTTGAGAAACAATAAGCAAGTCATGCAGCATAAGTAATCGAGTTTTAGAATCAATGACAGAATGTCCAATCTTTGCAATTTGTAAACCCTTACCATCACCAACAAGAAGTTTACCTGGTCTTGTGAAATCATTACACTGGTGAGCACTAGAAGCATCAGGGGAGACATGATGAGTTGCACCCGTGTCTATGTACCACCCTTCAGACGTGCTAGCAGATGTGCCAGCTGCACTAGGTCCCTGAGTGCAGTGATTACAGTTTGCCACAATAGAACCAGTACCTGCAGAGTTATATACTGGAGAAGCAACATTAGTATCAGCTGAACAAACATTAGCTGAAGACGAACCTTCATCGTTGCGAGACCTCTGTGTAGACGCCGTTACTCCAGGAAATGTCTTGTCAAACCTCCGATAACATCGATCCACAAGATGCCCCATATTTCCACATAACTGAAACTGAAATCGATTACGACCACGTCCTCGGCCACCTTGTCCAGCATTATGAGACAGAGATCTCTGAGTAGAATCATCAGCAAGCCTGTTACCAGAGGTCGTAGAAATTTGCACATTATTAGCAAGCATCGGAGCTAAGTAGGATTGATCAAAAATCGCCTGTTGAGCTTCGGCATCTACAAGAACAGCCGTGACACTTTCAAGTGTATACGGTTCACGACTCGCCGTGATAACCGCAACAAAAGGCCTATATTCAGCAGGAAGGCCGTTTAAGATCGTTGCAATCTGCTCCGTTGTGGATATCGGACTGCCACAGGATGCCAACGCATCACAGATTTCTTTAACCTTCGAGATATAAACCCTCATGCTTTGATCACCTTTCCGAATCGCACGCGGCTTAAAATGCAAGCTCATGACGGTGGTTGTTGATCGGCTACTGAAATATTCCACCACAATCTTCCAGATCTGAGCTGATGTCTCATCTACAACAAAGTGAGAGAGAAGATGCGAACTCATAGTTGACAATAACCACGACACAAGAGCATTATCCTGAGCAATGAAGCTCTCGTACGCCTCATTATCAGCCATTGATCCGTCCGACTTTCGGATCTTCTCAGGCGGCACAGTAACGGTGCCATTAAGAAACTTCTCGAGACGATGGCTCCTCACTGTGAGAAGGATCTGCTGTTTCCAAACGAGAAAGTTAGATTCATCGAGCAATATATTTACTCTCTTGTTGGTGAAAGTTCGCCCTCCACGAAAACTACAGGAATCATCATCACCGACAACCGTAACAGCGGCAGGAGAATCCGGCATGGTGTACCAGAAAGAGCAAGCAACAGATAAGAAAAGAATTCAGCAAAACCTGGCGAATGATACCATGCTGAATGTAAAAGAAACTGAAAAGAATGAAAGAGTAAAAAACCCTAGAGTTTAGAAATGTTGGCTTCAACCATTGATCATAGAAAACTGGTGAGCCAGGGTTTACAAACCCTTTCTTTATATAGCCCAAGCTGGTATAACAGTACTGCAATAGCTCAAGTCAGTCTGTTATAACCAACGGATCTAACCAACTAACAGCTTAACAGCCTAGCAACAGATACACTAAACGCACAGCTCAGCACAATCTGTTGATACACCAACAGGTTGGGGTTTCTAAATTTATTGAGTTAGAATGGGATGAGAAATATAGACTCTATATTGAATCGGATTGTAAAATTGTTACGGAGTGGATCTCTCATTTGTTAGAGCATCCTACAAATCTCTCACGCCTGGTCTCGGAGTTGGCTGGTTGCTTTAGGGAACGAGACATGTTGGTTAGATAGATTCCGCGTAATTGTAATACTTTGGCTGATTCTTTAGCCAAATCGGGCATTGAGTAATTAGGGTCTGAAAAGTTGTGCTGTGTTCCTTCAGGTTGTTAAGCATGATTTCTGTTTGGAGGTTTCTGGAAATATCTATATGTAAGTGAACTGGTTGTACTTTTTTATTATAACAATAATATTATGAGTATTCTTTTCCCCTATTTAGGTTTAATGAGTTTTTAATGAGGCCTAATTACTTTTTAAAAAATATATATTATATTTTCGAGTAGCTCGCGAGCTTTTTGAGTCGGGTATCAAGTAGTTCGGCTTGGCTCGTTAAGAACTTGAGCTGAGTTCAAACTCGAGCTCGAGTCGAGTCTAATCAAATCGAATATTTATTTGATCGAGTCAAGCTCGAATAGCTCGCGATCTGTATTGTCTCATTTACAACCCTATTACTTACTCACCTATAGGCCCATTTTGCATTGCATTTGAAACGTGTTTTATGACCAAATGCAACATCGGAGCCGTTTGAACCATAAATAATATTAAACATATAATTATTGAAAAATACGCTTAAAATTCTAAAATTAAAAATTAAAATTATAATCAACAATCAGTTAGGGTTTAAATCATGACGTTATAAATGTAACTTTTTTTATAAAATTCGCTTAGTTTTACACTAGTATAAGTGAATTTCTCTCTAATTTTATAATTAATATTAGATATCAAATTAAATAATATATTATAGTATAATATAATGTTAATATCTATATATCATTAAATTAATATGAAATATATTCAATATACATATTTTTTTAATAAAAATATATTCAATTTTTCTTTATTCCTTTCATATTCTGTATTTCCAATCGACTCAGACAAGTAATAATATGAAAAGAAAAAATTGATACATATTGTTGTGTATATTTTAGTTTACAACAGTTTGTCAAACTTAGAGGCTTAGGCGTTTAGTTGATAAGATATAGAATTTAAAATTTAAGTTTATAATTTAGTGTTTATAACCTGAGATTTAAATATTAGGGATATAAAATTTATATTTTATAGTTTAAATATAAAATATTGTTTAATTTTTTACACATATTATATATTAAAATATAGCCATAATATTATTACACATTTATTACAATTTATTCAATCAAACTATGTAATATCTATTACAGTTGTGTTCCACTTCACTGCATATTATTCTATTGCAACTCTTTTTCATTCCAACGAACAAAATGTACCATGATAATAGTCTAGATATTGTGCTTGAAATTTTTTTTATCATTTACTGCGCTTGTTTTCTTATTTTAAATTTATGGTGATTCTTATCATATAAATAGAGTAATCACTGGGGTTGACCAAAGTGATATGAGTATGGCCTGAAGTCGGTATGATATGAATACACACCGACTTTTTCTTTATTATACCTGAAGTCTGCATGAATACATGGCGATTTCACTTTTTGTTGTTGAAGTCAACAAAAATATATGATTTCACTTTTTACTGTAACAAGTGCAATAGACCACAAAATAAAAATAAAAATATAATAGATCATGAAATATTTTTTCAACTACAATATCTAAAAAAAATTAACGTTATGTGAAATATGTTAAAATATCAATTGAGTTGAAAATAGACCACTTAAATCATTTATAAGATCTCTTTTACTTCTTAAATTGAAAACAACTAATTTAAAACATATTAGATCCATAATCATAAAAAAATATTAAAAATATCAATCGAGTTGAAATTAAATAGATTTATCAAACGTTAGTTACACTTCAACAAAAAGAAAGGGGAGAATGCACCTTATTTTAATTTTATTAATTTAATCCGTATCATTTTTTAGTATTAGTCATTTTTAATATAATTTTCTGCAGAATGCCAAAGGTCCAAATCTAGAATTCCGGTTTTCAAAGATTTATATCATTTTTTATTAAATAAAAAAGTATTTATATTTTTAAGATAAATATTAAATTTAATTGTATATAGAATGAAACAATATAAGTATATTTAACCACTCTGTCAATTAATAGATCTTTGTTTTATACGACTTTCTTTGACTAGGGTTGAAAAATGATATTTAAACTTTTTTAGGGGGAAGAGGGTTAAAGCAATTTACTTTTATACATCATTGTAAAATTGTTTTATTGATAAAAAAAATTAACAAAATGTATAAACTTATTTTCTAATAGTTAAAGTGATTTATTTGATTAATACAGTTTTTTTATTGATTTTTTTAAAATAATAATATAGAGTTTGAAAGGATAAATAATAAAATCACAATCTAAAATAAGTAAAGTTTAAAACGTATAGACTAATTCTCCTAAAAGTATAAATTGGTCATTAAATAATGACAAAGGAATATACAAGAAATAATTAAAAAAAATAAATTAAACAATTTAAAAAAAATAGAAGATACAAACAAATACTAATATAACGTTGTTGACAATTGATTTTATCAAACTCAAGTCTGACTTATTTAAGGTGATTGTGAGCATCCATTAATGTGAGAGAACTGATTTAACGATCCAACTCATACAAGATTAACAAAGTAATGAAATAAACGTCAAACGAGGATACGACTTTAAATCTAACATTGAAAAAAAGAAAAAAATGTACTATAAGAGCATATAAAAAATCATTCACCATTAATCACTGCTAATGACGGTGAATATTAGCTCAAAAAAATATTTACTATTTTCATAAAAAAATAATTATCATAAAATAACACACAAAAAACTCAATTATTTGAAAAAAATAGTAAAATAATAATAATGGTGCAAGGGAACGTATCGACGTTTATAAAAAAAGTATAGATAATAATTTATTGACTAAAAACCGACTGCGTCATCCTCCTAAACATACGAGAAGAATGAACTTTTTAGTAGTCAATTTATCTCGACAGGTCTTAATTAATTTAGTCAACCATTTTATTTCAATCGATTGCTTAAAGTGAATTAGGTCAAATGTTTCAATTTTCAAAATCCAATCGAACAAATGGTTTGAATGTTCTATTAAAAAAGTTTGATACGCGTGAAAGAAAATGTCTGAAAACTTTATATTTTTATTACATCAAAGATTAACTCATTCTTTAGAAAAATGTGAATTAGCATTGTAATAATTTTCATGATCCCAGTAGAAAAAAGAAATTGATGAACGTAAGAATTAGTAATTATTGAGATATTATTTAAAATTTAAAAGTTAATAATAAATTATATTTATAGGGGTTGAAAGCAATTTTTAATATTTGTCATGACCTTCATTAGTCTTCATTGTGTTTCGCCGCCAACGGATCAAAACTTTTGAGATGTCAAGTTCATGTTTCATTGTTTTGTAATTAGATGGGTAGGGTTTTAATTTAAATTTTATCCTAGTTTAAATCATATTATGCGTGACTCATGTCTAAATTTATTTTGAATTAAATTTATAGTCCGACTGTAATTAGTCCAATTATACCTTATAACTACCAATTCTCACAATAATTATTCGAATACATGTATGTACTTACAATTGTGATTGATGTTGTACATACACTTGTAATTTTAATTTATACATGTATAAACATTTGTAGACATTAATTTTTAAATTCTCAAAAGATTTAAATATTACTAACTCAAATGAAAATATTAATTCTTGAGATATTACTCACTTTAGTTATTTAAATTTTAAACATTTTATAAATTCTTGTAACACCCATTGAAAGCTTTGAGTATGGCACAAATCATGATAAAGCTCGGTCAGTTAAGGTTGGCTTAGGCTAACAGCAAACGCTGGCACGTTAAGTATGCTGCAAGTTATGAGCAAGAGTAACCGAAGCCGCGGCCAGTACAGGAAACGCTTCAATCAAAAGAGAAACGACTTTCGTCTGTACTGCGCTTTCATTTTAAAGCATGCAATGAGCTGAATTTCTCAAATTACCCTTCAAATCCTATAACTGCTGCCAACTAACATATATCAACTCTCGCCAAAAAAAAACTTCTCTGTGATCTTCCTAATCCGTACCCGCCACAGCTCTTAAACTTTCATCACCACCGTTCATCACCATCATTTTGCAGTTCCGGTTTCTTCTTTATGGGCGAAGCCATAGAAAACCCATGTAATGACGCCGTGAACTAGAGCAGAGATGACAAAGAAGCCACAAAAGGTCAACATGTTTATAAAGAAGTGGTCGGAGCTTGATTGGAGTCATCTATTCTTAGTCTTCGTTCCCCTTTCGCTTTTCTTTTTGATTTATTCATTATCGTCTACACATATCGATTCTGTTGTCCCGCTCCGGTCTTTTATCTTTAGCGAAAACTCGTCGGATTTTAAAAGCTCGTTTCCCCACTTGGCCGATGGTGATCGGTCGAGGATGGCGGTGTGCTTGGTTGGTGGAGCCAGGCGGTTCGAGCTGACGGGACCCTCCATCGTGGAGAAGGTTCTTAAACGGTATCCCAATGCAGACCTTTTTTTGCACTCTCCAATGGATAAGAATGCCTTCAAGTTATCTCTTCTAAAAACTGCCCCGAGGCTCACCTCTGTCCGGATATTTGCGCAGAAACCAGTGCCGGAGACGGAGGAGCAAGTTCGCGTCCTCACGGCGTCCAATTCACCTAATGGCATCCAGGTAAAAACTGTGCACGTTTTTGTTTTTACCGCTTGGTTACATCATATTTTGCTTGGGAGTTGGTAACCTACTCATTTGGAATGTTTTTACATATTCTGTCATATATTTTTAAAATTACTAACCAATAACCGTTTCAAATCTGCACATTTTGCCTCAGCATCTACCAGAGTCTTATTTGATAAATTCATGGTCAATTCAACATCCAAATCTGCATACTGTTTTTGTTGAAGGAAACTGCTAGTTCTAGTAATTAATTAGTGTTTCAAGCCAGAAATTTTCTAAGAATATATAATCTAGAATTCACGTTTCTCGTATGTAGGGTCTTCTACAGTATTTTAATTTGGTGGAGGGATGCCTCACGATGATCGAATCACACCAAAAACAACACAACTTCACCTATGACTGGATCGTTCGCACCAGAGTAGACGGTTACTGGAGTGCACCGTTACATCCCAAAAATTTCGTGGCAGGCCGATACACCGTACCTTCTGGATCCGTCTACGGTGGCCTTAATGACCGCCTCGGTATCGGCGATTTCTACACCTCCAAAATTGCTCTCTCCCGTCTTTCTCTCATCCCCGAAATTGACAAGGCAGGGTATAGGCAACTCAACTCGGAATCTGCGTTCAAAGCCCAACTCACCGCCCTAAACATATCGTATGTCGAAAATAGATTTCCGTTCTGCGTCGTGACGGATCGAACGTACGAGTTCCCCCTGCACATTTGGGTGTGCCGGTGGCGGCGATGTCGAGCCTGGGTCCACTAAGCGGAGCCAAATGTAGGCCGTGCACTCCTGTATGTAAAGACCGTTGCGTGGCGGACGTGATGTCGTCGCTTGACAAGAGGTGGAGCTGGACCGACTGGGGTAACGGGACTCTTGAGCTGTGCAATGCTGAAGGCGGGTGGGAGAAGGGATGGGAGAAGATTTTCGACACAGTTGCGGGTGAAAAACTCGGTCAAGAGAGGAAGCGAGTTAATGGTTTGAAGTTCGAGGGCTGTGTTGGTGATTTTAGAGAGATGATGAGAAGGGCTGTCAAGTGGGAGGCACCAGCGGCGGAGGAGATTTGTGGATTGGGGTTGGGGATGACACTAATATGACTATATGAATGTTTTAAATCAAAGCTTAATTAGTTTAACTTGAGAATGCCTAATTTCAGAATTGTAAATTCTTTTTAAATAATTTTAAGAATAATAGTTTTCAACAAATACAAGGATTGTTTGATAAAAAATACAAGGATGGAGAAAACACGAACCAATAACTTTCAAATTAATTTACTCTAAAAATTTTAAGATAATTATTTGGTGGAACGGTGGAGTTTTTTTCACACTTCGGTCTACTATAAAAAATTATTAGATAGGATTCGGTTCACCACATCATTTGTAGTTTTAATTAATAAAATTTATCTATTTAGTTTTAACTTTTAAATAATTATTTATTTTTTATTTACAAGTAAAAAATATGTAAAGATTCATTTAAAAAAAATAGATGAATGAGATTTATTAGTTGAGATCACAAATAATATGATAAATTGGGTCTACCTATGCAGTAGGACGGTGTAATGCGATTTGTATCGATCCAACATGATTTCAATAAATTCCGATTTTCAACTTATCTTTTGTCATTTCAGTCCACAATTTTTTTATTGTTTCAAAATTTATAATTAACGTATTTTATGGATTATTATCCTATATACATACGGTAATTTTTTCTATAAGCATCACAATTTTAGGGTTTAGAGTTTTAGATTGTGATTTAGAATTTAAGGACTTTAGTATATGGATTTGAAATTTAGGGTTTATGGTTATAATTTAGGGATCAATGTTAGGGTTTAGGTTTTAGGGTAATGTAGTTACAGATTTAAGTTTTAACCTATAAACCCTAAATTTTAACTCTAAACTCAAAATTCTATCAATAACTCCTAAATTCAAAACTACTACACTTAAACCCCTAAAACCTAAATGGAGTCCCTAAACCTTAAAACTATTGCACATATATAAATAAAATTTTCACAAGCATTTATACATAGAATAATCATCCCTATTTTATTTAGGTTTATAAAACGCGAAATGTTAATCATTAAATTCCTTTCTTTACGTACTTTGAGAAATTAAAAATGAACTTCATCGTCAATTTATCTAATAATAATTCAAAATTAATTGTTATATGATACATGTTTAATAGACAATGTTTATATGATATTTTTTAATAGTTTAAATGTGGTTATAATATAGTATTTGTTTATATATATTTTTAACTCTTTTGACAATGCACGTATATCTTGTAGACAGAGTGATTTGAACTCGTATATTTTAGGATGAACATCATCTATTTTTTCATTAGGACACTTATTGGGTTATTATATAATATTAAGTGCCCTATTACACATGTTTAACATTTTTAAATTTACATACTTTATTTATTTTACATTGACAGAGGACTAAATAATAATTCTTTTAATATTTATTTGTTTAATTTTGATTTGACGTTTAAAATAATTTATTCTAATATATTTAACTTTTCGAAAAGAACAAATATGTAATAGCACATTGTATAGTAGACTTTCAAATATCTAAGTGAGATAGTTATAAATTATATGTATATATGTTCTTTTTTACAAATTATTATATATGTTAAATTCACAGTAAAAAATAGAAATAGTTAATAAACATTAATGGATTCTAATATCCATTCATAAAGATGATTATTAATATTTAAATTTTAAAATTCCACAAAAAAACAAGAGATCAAGACAAACAAGCGAACAGTAAAAGTCCAAAAAAATACTCTCTCTTATAGCACGTTGACTGTCGTTTTAAATCTTCAGTTTGGCAATCCAACATTTAAATTAACTAACCTCTATCCCCTAAACCATGATTATTGATTAGCTTCAAACAATAGATTAAGAAGGCTGCAGGAAGACAAAGGCATTTGTAGAAGAAATAATCAAATAAAGTTTGATTTGATGTCAAAACGAAGTTGGAACGGTCGTTGAAAACCAAAGGGTCAGTAACAAGTTAGGGACTGGCAGGTCCTGAAAACCAAGCTATCTAATACGCAAATATGTGCTGATGCCAATACCTGATGCTTTTGTTCGTATTTGGTAGTTACTTGTTTCTTTCTCACAAACGACTCTGTCATCAAATTGGTACCTCTTTTTCTTTCCATTTTTGAATTTTTATTTCTTAGGATATCTTGAGCCTATTCATTTCATTAACCCTTACACCACTTTCCGTTATTTTTTTCCAACTTTTAGGTTTTTGATAGTAATATGATTTTATTTATATTTTTTTGAACAATAACAGCCTAAAAGAGGGATGATGGGAAGTGAAAATTTGCTCTCATGAATATTGATCTTATTACAGCCTAGGAGAGGTGAAAGAGTATCAACTAAAAACTTTTAACTATTTATTCTGAAGATTATTAATTGATTTTATTTATATTTAAAGTCGAATTAAATCATATTCCTAAATAGAAATAAAACTCTTGCAACAATAATATTTTACCCTCCAAATTTGTAAAGAGAAACGAACTTTTTTATGACTCAACTCATCTGTCATTAATGCAGTTTTTAAAAATTTAATAACAGCACTAGTAGTAAATTTCATTTTGTTTCCGATTAATTATTGTGCTTGACGAATTATTGCGTGGCGAATGACCTGCGGGAGGCCTGGCCACGACCTCATCGATTGCATACAAGGCAAGCCTAGAAACGAGCGTTCTAATACTTGGGCCCCGTAACTACATTACACTGAATGAAAATTATTCTGGTTTTATAGGCCTAACATCACTATTGGGTAAATTTCTATTCGGATCTTTATTTTCTTTTTGGAAAACGGGCTGTTGTTTTGGATCGGGTCTATATTGCCTTTATAGAGGGGAAATCGTCAGTTTTGTCTTTAGACTGAGGTCCCTTTTTTTTATTGTTGCTTGGTTCTCCAGCTCTCGTTTGCCCCTAGTTTTTACACCAAACGATTATTGATTTGGTCCCTAACGTTTATTTATCTATCATTTTTAACGTCTAAACAGGTGTTTGATGGCAATTGAAAATTTCAGCTTTTGATTACAGACGATTGCCCCAACATTGATTTGTAACAACAATAATAAAGGAAGCCTGAGCCATGCACATGCACTGGCATTTCTTCAATGTTTGTCTCCTAAAAGTAAAGGGATACATGTTTAAATATGGGCTTAAACCAAAAACAACCCTCAAACTATATATTTTTTCTGCTTTTAGCCCTTAAACTATGATTTGGGTAAAATAAACCCTTAAACTATCATTTTTGATCACTTTAAGTCCCTAAACTATTTTTGGTCAAAGTAAGTACCTAACCTATGCCATTTTTCTTCTTTTAGTCCCCAAAACTATCAATTGGTAAAAAAAATCTTTGTGATGTGTCAACATCTTATTAGTCGAAATAATTTTCTTTTGACTTAAATAACTATCGGACTTAAAATGACCAGAAATAATAGTTTAGGAGCTTATTTTGATATATGATATTTTAAAATTTAAAAAGAACATAAATATTTATATATGTTAGAAAAGCCTATAGAATGATATTTTTGTAACCATAGACTTATTTTGCCCAAATCATAGTTTAAGGGCTAAAAATAAAAAAAATGTATAGTTTAAAGGCTGTTTTTTGGTTTAAGCATTAAAAATATAATATCTCTATTTAATAAAAATGATGAAATTCTAGACCTATTCTATTTAGCGAACTACCCAAAGGTCTTAATATATAATAATTATCGAGGCAAGGAATTAATTTCATTTTGGATAATTTCAATAATCCAATTTCCAAGGTCTCCAACTTTAATTATTTTGGCAAAGGAATCTCGTTTGCCTAATTTGAAATCTAATCTCGAAGTATATACTCGAGGAGGAATTGTTCAAAGCTTATCTGTCGTGTCTGGAGTGGTTGCCACTTGCCAAGTATGCTTTTAATTTGAGATTATATATTTATTACAAAATCCAGTCAACCTTACCTAATCAAACATGTGAATGGCTCATGAAATCCGGTCGAATTTTTATTTTTCAGACATCAACAGACGTGGCATTTTATACCCTTTTAGTATCAGACGATCTGTTGAAAATGAGGTTACACTTGGATTGCCACATCATCAATCACGTGGCTTGTCAGGTTTGGAATTTGGCTCTTGTTATTATCGACATTCTTACTCTCATGTAATGGCACGTCAACTTTGGCTGTTAAAATTCGATCCATTCATAAAACGTTAAAGATTGAAGGGTCGATTCATTCCACATAATTGTTAAAATATGTTTTGAATTTTTTAATTCGTTGTATAATTAGAATTTAATCATGTTATTTTTATTTTAGGAATTAATCCACTTATTTTTAAATTAAAAAAATAAATTTCATTTTTTTGGTTGCCCTCTGATTTCCAAGGCTTCGCCCTGACTAATCCAGACCGACCCGGATCGCACACCAAGATCTAATTAAAGAAAAAGAGTATCCATAATAGTAAATAATATCCCAATCAAATTAATTTACAACATCATCAGAGTTAACTTCACTCAGAAGGAATCATAATTACAACTAAATTTTTTATATATTAAATTCAAATACATTGTAATGTTATTTTTTTGAACAATGACAACTGAATTAATAAAAAGTAATGGAAAGAATCATAATACAACGCACTCCAAACATTGAGAGAAAAATGAGTACATTAGTCACCAGAAAGTTCATACATAAAACAAAAATCTTAAACCAAAAGATACGAAGAAAAATGAAACACTCCCTTGAGAATGACGTCTAACATTAAAAAACTTAGTTGCCTTCATAAAATTTCATTGTCTCTGTCGAACGAAACGCTTTACGAAGTGTTAGAGGAGTGGTGAGCGAACAAAACTATCTGGCATAACGCTTTTCTACACAATTCTGACTATATCGGCAAACAATCTTTTACCAAAAAGGGGATCTGACTATCCGTGACCACGGACAAATCAATCAAAAAACCAAAGTCAAAAAGGTCTTTGTACAAGTACCAAAACGACTGTAGAGGTATGCAAAAAACGTACCAAAAATTATAAGAAACATATCACAAGAGCATATTAAAACATGTTACAATGACAAAAATTCTTATTCAAAATTAAAAAAAATATATCATTTTTCAGTTACATGATTTATAAGTTAATATTTTCTTTATTTAGAAATGTCACAACAACGAATTTATCAACAACAAAAAAAAAACTGAAAAATATGGCTTTCATTTTTAAAATCTGAAAAGTAAATAGATCAAATTCCTTAAAAAATATGAGAACAACATTTGAAATGTACTACGATTTTAGAGCATATTTTAACCTACATAGTTTGACACTTGTACATAATTACATCAAAATACGTACGTCAAAATAAGTTTAAAGTCCATGAACTCTTCATAAATTTGGGATTTAAGCCTCCTAATTTTATTTTTCAAAAAGTTAATCTCTCAACTTTACAAACTTGAAAAATTATATTCAATCGTAAATATGTTAATTTTTAAAATAATGTTGCAACATGAAGACCTCTCGTGGCAGAACAGAGATGCAGCAGCAAGCAACTCATGTCGGGCTTGTTGTCTCAGAACAGATAATGCATACTCCTTCTGCACGCAGATACGCAGTAGAAAGCCAAATCAGACGATTAATGTGATGAGAACTTAGTTGACTTTAAAAGATTTCAATAGGTGTTTATAATACTCCCTATGTCCTATTAATTTTGTCCAGTATTTACTTTTAAAAAGTCAATTTTTTTAACTTTGATATTTGAATTAATTAAATTTTATAAAATATATATTTTTAAACTACTTGATATAAAGTTTTTAAAACATATTTTTTCATATTTTTATCATTAATATATTTAAAGTAATAAATATTCAATTTTAAAAAATTAACTTAAAAAAGTCAATACTGAACATTTCTAATGAGACGAAGGTAGTAATAATTATTATTATCAGGAGATTCTTAAGCTCCATGTAATCCCTCTTGTACCGCGTGAAACATTATAGCTTAGCTTTGCATAATCTTCTTGGTTTTCCAGCGATTACCTGGATGTTGGCAGCTTGGAAATACTGACCCTCACGCGTTTCAAAAGATTTTTTATTTTCTAAATCAAAGGTTCGGATTGGAGATGCTAGCCGAGGGGTGGTCCTCTTATCTTTATTAGTGACAGCTAAAGCCCCTCTAAGGTTGTTTTTGTATAATTTGTTAGTTGGAAACAAGGGAAATGAGACCAGCTCTGCGATATGCCTTAGGATGGAGAAATTATTAGATGGCTCGGGCCCTATACTATGTCGACTATAGTACTTTCTCTATTTTTTTCTTTCATTAGCACACCCAAGTGAAATTCAATTATAATATCCGACTCGAATCATTTAATTTTTCAAAAAAATTAGTATACTGAATATTTAAATTAAAATTAAAGAAATAAAGATTACTTCAACTAATAATTTAACTCTTAGATGTGTATTACTTTTGAAAATAAATATTATTTGAATATAATTTTACCTGATACTTAATCGAGAATTTTACATTATAGTGTTTGATTTCTTTGATTGGAATATAAAATTATTGATAATTTGGCTGGAATTTTACATTACTGAGAATTTATTGGGATGTAGTAATTTCACATTATTGAGATGCAACTTAAGCTACTGTTAATTAACTAAAATGTGATGAAACAATATAACCGCAGTGTTACCATTGCAATTAAATCTATTATTTAATTTAATTGTTACAATAATTAATTTTATTATCATTGCTATTCTTAATTTATCAGAATTAATCTCATCACATTCCAGTGATACAAAGACTGGATGACAGAAAGCATTACTTTTGAGTGAGACTACTATAGAAATGGAACTCGTTTCATATATATATTTTTCTTTATTTGAAGAGAATGTAATAAAGTTGTCGACTAGGTGGTAAGAGAAACCCATCCTTAAGCATGTTCGAAAAACTGGATATTGGTTCAGCCAGAAAGTTTAAGACTTGTACTGTAACTTATTTTTTCAATTAGGAAAGGTTTCTTCTTCAAAAAAAAAAAAAAAGCTCCTCACAGTCCAGCGGAACACAACTATCGACAAAACAAGCACTGAAATTTAAATTTTAAAACCTTTCTCTATTGAGTATAGAGCAGAGCTGTCAGAGTGTCACAACCACGTGGTGTCTCCTCATCCTTTCCACAGTAAAAAGAAACCCATCCGCCGCCTTGGGTTGCAACTCAAAACCCACATGGCACGAGCCTTGTTATTTACTTTAGCGGCTCTATTTTTAACAATAACAGCTACTAGTATTTATTGGCGGATCCAGATCCCCGGCCCCCACGTGCGTGCTCCTTAGTTTTCCTCGCTTTATATACCCTTCATTTCTCAATCTCCCTGTCATAGCACAGACAACTCGGAGTGAGACCCAAATTACAAATCAAATCTAACCGCCCAAAAAAATGGTTGGCGTTTTCAGGCGCTCGCTTTCTTTCCCAAACAAAACCCCTAACCGTCCACCTAAACCACCAATCTCTCAACACTTCAGGTCCATCTCTCTTCCATGCAGATCACACCCCTCGATTTCACAACTCAAAGACTTGATCACCGAGCTCAAAACCTGGTCGTCCAATCCCGATTGCCGAACCTCAGCTTGGCTTTGTAATGGTTTGAACCGCCTAAAGGACGTTCAAGATTCCCTCCACGATATCCTTCAACTCCCACAGGCACATGAGTTGTTGAGCCATAAGCGTGAATGGGTCGAGAAGCTCCTCGAAGATTTCCTACGTTTTGTCGACGTTTACGGGATCTTTCAAACATTGTTTCTCTCGATCAAAGAAGAACAACTGGCGGCGCGGGTGGCTCTAAGGAGAAAAGACGAGTCGAGGATCGCAACGTATTTGAAAAGTCGGAAGAAGATGGCTAAAGAGATAGCTAAGCTCGTGTCATCTATCAGGTGCATCGGGCGGTACTCATTCCCTGCATCAGAATTGGTGTCTATAGCGGATACTGAGCTGACCGGTGTTATCTGCGATGTTATTGACGTGACGGTCTCGGTTTCAGTGGCGCTTTTCAATGGGATTTCCATGCCATTCGCTTCTAAGAAACCTTCCTGGATGGGATTGGCTTTGTCTAAGAAAAAGAAAGCCAATAAGGTTAGGGTTGAGGGAAGCATCAAAGAATTCGAACAAATCGGGGAATCGAACATGTGGCGTTTGAGAAGGAAGGGAGATGATGAAGAAGTGAGGGCGGTATTGAAGAGAATGCAAGACTTGGAGAGGTGCATTGCTGATATCGAAAGTGGCAGCGAAAAAGCTTTTAGGAGCCTGATAAATACTAGAGTTTCGTTGCTCAATACTCTCACCGAGTAGAAAAGAAACTAAAAGGTTTTTGAGATAATTATCGTCTCACAAACAAAACAAAATTAGAGATGTAATTTACCTTTTTATTCATGTAAACCTGTTCCTATTTTTCTTCCACGATAGAAATTTGTGTCCAAAAGTTCATGCACGTCGCATACCACGAGGTTTTCAATTTCAATGGTGTACAGCAGTCATATTTTGTAAAATTTTGGTTTTTAGGAAGATCTATCTTATATTTTTGTTAGTATAAGTATTTGTTTGGCAACAAAAATTTACCCAAATAAATAAAATATACAATAACTAATATTGATTCTTATAATTCCAGTGATCTATCGCATACTATCATCCAAATATATTTTATATTCAGATCAACGGCCACAGGAATCAAAAGCTAAGTTAGTCTAATTACCGGTCTTTGCTCGTTGGTCGTTAGCTTAGGCTTCGTTTTTTATTGCAGTCCTCAAATCTGAGTTGGGATTACAACGTCTGTCTCTAAAAGCTGAAAAATCAACTGCCAACAAACGTCCGTTTGGCGTTAAAAATAGTGAACAAATATTCGTTCGGTAGTTAATGTTAGCCGTTTGACAAGAAAAAGTCAGGTAAACACCTGTTTGAGTCGTTAAACTCAACAAAAAATGCAGCCTTAGTAACAAACAAAAAGCTTTTGGGTTGCACGTGGCTGGTACTGAAACATGGGACGTGACAGTTCCAGGCTTCCAGCTCTTATTCCTTAAATCAATTAGAAGAAGAAAAAAAAGAGAGAAAGAGAAGGAAGCAATCAAATATGAGAACAAAACAGAGGTAAGCAATCAATTCGCAAGATAAAAGCTGAAATACATACAAATGAGAAAGATAAAGAAGGGGGAAAATATGCAGGGCATTGAATTAGAGGGAACAGCACTGTCAGCACATGGTTTGTCAGACAATGTTTGAAATTGATCAGGTGTCTCATTTCAAGGGGGAAAAAAGAGGTGTTGTAGACTCGTAGTAAAAGTAATCAATAACTACGTATTTGGTTATTACTGTATTTCTATTTTGGTGGTTCAATTAAATTTTTTTGATAAAATAGTATCTAACATATTTTATTTTTATTTTGGTATTTATAAGTAGACCTTAAAACGAACCAAACGAACACAAATGATGATATGTTCATGTTCGTTCATTTAATTTTAACCAAACAAATGAACGAACATGAACAACTAAACGAACATAATTTTTTGTTCGTGTTCACTTGTTAAGGATTGTAGCTTGTTCGTGTTCGTTAAAATGATAAAGGAACGTAAACGAACACAAAAGAACGAACATAAAAGAAAATATATAAATAATTTTTTTTTTTATAAATATAATACTTTTGTTATGAAAAATAATAAATATAAATGAATATATGTGAATAAATTTAAACAAACATAAACCAACGAACATAAATGAACAGATTACCGAACGTTCACGAACGTAAATGAACGAATGAGCCGTTTGTTTGTGTTCATTCATTTAATTAAACGAACAAGAAATCTTGCTCATGTTTGTTCGTTTAATAAATAAACTGAGGTTAAAAATTAACAGCAAAGTTGACATATTACTATTATTATTATTGTTATTACTACTACTACTACTACTACTTTCTCTTTTCTCATAAAAATAGCACGTCAGCTTTGCCGTTAACTTTTAACGGCGGAGGTACCACAATAGAAATAAAAAATTACGTTAGGTATCATTTTGCCAAAAAATTAGTTAGGTGACCAAAATAAAAGTACGAAAATAGATGAAGTACCAAATAAGTAATTTACCCTAGTAATTAAAAGCAGTACTCATTCCTTCATCATCCGTTTTGCTAACATAATTCTGCATTGCAAAGGAAATAAGAGATGGCACATTGATATAATTGTGCAAATAATTGGAGCTGCTTCGATTCCCTACAACTTGAGAGATTTTAGATTCTCCACCGCCACTGACAGGTGGTTTTTGGTCAGACCTTAGCTTTCCCGGTAAAAAGCAAGGTATGAAGATCATACATAGCCTAGACCTCATTGGACATTGGTGGTCCCTTGGTTAGTTGGTCTCAAATATGTTGTTCTTGTAGATAATGCAAAAGTTGTGGCATTTATTGAGAAAAACAAACTGTAATCATGTTCATGAATTGAAAAATCCCTTGCAATAATGGGAAATTTGATTTGTCTTCCATTACAGAAGTGGTTTATTATATGGGTGCGAAAAGAAATATATATAATGTTTTAAGAGACCCATCGTTTCAAGTTTTGTAGGAATAAGGTTGTGATCGTGATCTGCAAAAGTTGAAGAAGACATATAATAATTATTTTTATAGTTGCTTTTTATTTTTAAATGATTTTTCAGTGATTGTATTGACTTGAGATGCGAAGATTTGATAATTTACATTTAATATCTTGAGTGTTTCGATTTTCTAAATCGGATTCAATACTCTGAAAACTAAATCGATACAAATATCAAAAGGTTTATAACTTTGATTCTCCAATATTTTATTGCCCACGTTTCACTTTCAGCTCTCTTTGATAAAAAAATGTTATGAATTACTTTTTATTGTTGTATGCCTTTTCAGCATCATGAAAATGGTTTTTTTTTTCCTATTAGACTTGAAATGGGCAAATAATAAAAGGGGATAAGGACCGTACCTTGGTTTAAAATCATATGAACTTCATTCGGTGGACCTTCCCCACCTAATAAACCAAGCTTTAGGCTTCATTTATGTCCTTCGGCAGGCATGTAGGCCTGGTTCAAGCCTCCATTTATTCCAGTAAGCATCATTTTCTTCTTTTATACAATGAAATTATTTTTTATTACTAAAAATAGTGGAAGAAATCATAATTACAACGTACTCAGATATAGAGAAAAATATAAAGACAATAGTCACTAAAAAATTCATACATTAAATAAAATTATTTAACTCAAAGATACGAAGAAAAATAAAAATTTTCGTCGAGAATAACGTCCTACATAAAAAAAAACTTATCATCTTTATCGAACGAGACGCCAATAAGTCAGGGGCGGACCTATAAAGCTTTGGAGGGGTGTAAATGCACTTCCATTTTTAGGGAAAATTTTATTTTTTAGTTTTAATTTATTTCTACATATATTAATTTAGTGTATAGAGGGAAAAAGTATGAAAATTCACATACCCATTTTACAAAAATTATTTTAAACGCTATCGTTAAATTCCTGAATCCGTCACTGCAATAAACATTATTTATATATATATATATATTATTTGTGTGCGAGGTTTATCGTTGTTTCTTGTACGATACCATCTCCAAAAAATTAAACTTATTATTTTTTCATTGGGTATCCCATACTTGCTTGTTTTTTCAAAAGTTTCTCACTCTCAAAACCGTGACACCAAATTTCCTTTAATGGGTTTAAAGCCTTTTTAAGGCCTGAAAGATTTCCATGTTGAAACAAATTAAAGTGAAATTCATTGAAGCGCCTTTTATTCTTTTTAGACTGTAACAGTATAAAGACGAAAAAAATGAATTAAAAAGGAAACAGGACCACTAAATAATGCACAGAACATGGTACATAGTAAGCACAAGTGGGACAGTCAGCTGCCATGCTCATTGACATTGCTGCAAGTTCAAAACATTTTCCTTTGATTGTGTGGTCTAATATCGCTGACCCTCATTTCCATTTTCCAAGCTTATAAACACTTATGAATGAGGGAACATTACTTGGGAATATTTCCACTTTGAGTTTGCATTCAACAGCAATACAATCATCCAATCCCATTTGTTGCTTTGATAACAATGTCCAATTATTTAAATAATTTCCCAAATGGGACAAATTCTGATACCACTATTTAAAAAAAAAAAACAGAAAAAAGGGATTCTTGGGCTGTGACCCCTTACAGCAGTACAAAACCACTTTCGCCTTCCCCTGATTTGTGCACTTTGGTTCTGAAAATTGAACGGGGCCTGCAATTGTTGCCTACTTATATTCAGATGTGTGCAAGTATTTGGGGGAGGGCATGCAGTTGTAGGTGCATTTTCTGTCACAGTTGCGAATATAACAGATTCTATTAAAGTCAATATAAATCGTTATTTTTCGTAATAACATTTTTAAAAGATATCATTATCGTTATATAACGGCTGCTATTACGCCAGTGGACAACTATTTGAATCATAGCAATGACACAATAAAAGAACTGATCCTCAGCTAGCACATATCACAAGGGCACTAGCAAAAAAGATGGGCATTCATAGGAATTGGGATCGTGTAAAAAAGCTTGGGATGAAAATGAGGGCCATGCCCTCCACCCATTTCCCCACTTGGTTCCAATTTTTGTGTGGAATCAATTCCAAATTTAAAAACTCTATTTTCTTTAGTCTATGTATTATATGCACAAGAAATAGAATCATCCCCCAAAGCAGGTAAAGAGAATTTACCCAAATCGTAAACAAAGATTATTGGATTTTAAAAACGTCTTTATAATTTTATGCTTTGTTAAAAAAAGGTACTCAGAATGATCTTTACTTTATAAAATATTGTAATGTGGATAGGTATATTCACTTTTGGTTCAACCAATGGTAAAAAAAAAATCAGAAAAGTAAGCATGAATATTCATAATTAAAGGAGTTATTTTTTATCCATAATATGCATAATTTTTTTTACCTAATTAATTAAAAATTCTTAGTTGACATCCTTTTATTTCTCTTAAATTATGAATTTAATATTCATTAGAAGTAAAATTTTCTTTCTTTTTCTCTTATATAAGAATAGTTAAAAATTAAAACAGAACAAAATTAAAGTACCATACATGTTTTTGAAATATCAGATTAATATAGGTGCTGTGTTGTCAAAATCATCATAAACTGAACTTTTCGATATGAGATATATATGATACATTTGGCTCTATTTTGTATAAAGTGAATACTTAATAATCTGCGAGTATAAAAAAATTTACACGAGCGTACTGATTTTCAAGTCAAAATTTAAGGTCAATTTGGTTATAAAAAATATTTTTATTTTTATTTTTAGAAAATAATTTTCATTTTTTGTTTTTTAAAAACTAGAAAACACATTTGGCTAAGAGAAATGATAAATTATTTTCAAAAATGAAAAAACCGAAAATGTGTTTGGTATCAATTTTTCAAAATAAAAAGGCTTAAAAGTCAAATTAACTCTCAACTAAAAAAACAAAAAATAATTAAGCCCTTATGATTTTTTTACATTCAATTTAGCCTCATAATTTAAATTACAATCAATCAAACCCTCATAATTCAAATTGCTATCAATTTAGCCATCTTGTAACGTTGACCGTTATAGTTGTCTATTAACTCACAAACAATCATTAAGACAATGACACATGTTATACATGAAAATTATTAAAAATAAATCTAAAAATATATATTTAAAATTAACCCCTCTAAAACTACCCACCTTAAAATAGTTTGCTAATTAGTTCCCCTCCACAACTACCGTCTTCACGTAGATCCATTGAAACGATGTGAAGTTTGTATGGGTTGGAGTTAAATTTGACATCTCCAGGTTTTAACATATATTTTCTTCTTAAAACACGTGGTTTGTTTTTTAAGAAATTAGTGAAATTCTAGTGGAAAACTTGATCTGCATGGATTGGAGGAAGACTGGGATAGAGGATCTACAACAGTTATGGTAGTTCTCACAGTAACGATAACAATAAGGTTTGGGATTTGAGTTAAAAAATCAATAAAGACCAAATTAAAAAAAAATCAAACCTATGATTGTTTTGAAATAAAAGAAAATCAGTAAATGACAAAATTATGAAATATTTTTAATTTTTTTTAGAATTTTTAAATATTTTTTAGATTTTTTATGGTTTAATGACGTAACACTTTTAGAGTGTGCCATGCTTTATTATTTTATTGGTTTTCAATGAGTTAATGGTCAAATTTTGGTCAACCGTTACGGAAGAACTAAATTAAGTGTGTTTCGGCTAATGAGAGATAAATTGGGTGTAAAAAATCAATAATGGATTAATTGGTTTTTTTTTTATTTTTTGTTGAGGACTAAATTTATCTTTAAGCCAAATAAAAATAAACAAATAAATACTTATTAAATAATTAAATTAAAGTATAATTATTAAAAATGTTATTATAATAAAAATAAAATATGATTAAATAAATAAAAGTTCTAAAATTGACATTAGAAGAATTCGAACCCGGATTAAATAGAGTTAAAATTTAAAAACTCTTATTTTCATGTTTTCCACTGTTCTAAAAAAAATTCAATGAAAGTGGTTGAAACATTTTTTTATGTTTTTAAATTTTCACTTATTTTTGTTTTTATTTTCTAAAAGATATTTTCAAATTTTGCAACAAAACATGTTTTCTTTAACATTTTCTATTTTCCAAGAAAATGAAAATAAAAATGCCTTGTATTCTCCAAAACTAAATGCACCCTAAAACTTATGTTTCTTACCCTAAAATCATACAACTCTAACCCAAGCCCTGAACCCTAAATTATAAACATAAACCCTAAATTTTAGACAATACCCCTAAACCCATATCCTATAACACTAAACCTTAAATAACCTCACTTTGTAAAAATTTGTTTTCTACCGAAAGTGTATAGAAAAATAATCCTTTTCTACGTGTATAATGTATTGTATTTAATATTTTTTAAGATTAAAAAAACTCATGATGTTATACAAGAAGTCGAAAATTTAACAAGTAGTTTCAGCCTAAAGGGAGATATGTTTATTTTATAAAACTTGAATTTGAATGCATATATCCGTAGGATATGCTTATATTATTAAATTATTAAAAAAAAGTATAAACATGTATTCATGACGATTGAATTTTAAAAAATTTAAAGGAAATGGACTAAAAATATATTACTACAAAACTGCAAAATTTGAAAGCAGCAGGACCACCGGTGCAAGAATAGGAAAAATATCAAAGAGACGTTGTGCATATCCCGCCACTCTTTCCGTTTGTATAAAACCCAGTCGACTGCTTTGGGGGTTCCCAGTCTTTACTCCATTTTTGTTTTTTTCCTTCGAATTTCATCATTCTTCCTCTCATTCAGTAAAGATGCATCTTAAATGCGTCATAAAATTGGAGAACAAAACAATTGGTAACGGCTGCTTCAGACTCCATTAATCTCCGTTTTCAATTTCTGCTTCCTAAGAGCCGTTGCCGTTACTTTGTTATAAACAGCTCTGTTTTTCGGGACCTCGGAAATCTTCAACGTTCTTTTAGCGTTTGGGGTGATCGGTTTTCATGGGCTGCGTAACCTCAAAACTCGAGCAGCTGCTGGCGGTCTGTTTGTGCCGAGATCGCTGCAACTTCCTCCAGGACGCTCTCCAGCAAAGCTACGCCCTTGCCGATGCACACGTGGCATACATGCAGTCGCTCAAGACTCTGGGCCCGGCTCTCCACCATTTCTTCGATCAATGTCTCAAATCTACGACAGCCGATGACTCCGCCGTATCCACCGAGAAGCCGCCGAAGCTACGTTCGTCGCTTTCCTCACCTGACCATTCTTTTTCGAGCTCAAACTCGGATTCGCACATTCAATTCGATACTGATTCGGAAGAGGAAGAGTCAGGCGAAGATTTTAGTAAATATATTAACGAAATCCATTCAAATTATCTTACTCAGGGACTCCTAACATCATATCCTTTGCCTGATCAAGATTATCATGCTAACAGTGGCTCAGGCTGGAAAACACCTCCACCTCCGGCTCCGAGGAGCGCGACTTGGGATTACTTGAACTTTTTTGATGAAATTTACGAGAGATACGAGTTGCCTTATTTTTCGACGAAACCAGTGAAGAACAAAGAAAAAGCCGATGATCATCTCGAAGCGCAAGTAGTTAAGCAACTTCATGGAGATAAGAAATCTAGTGCAAATTTTACTGAAGACAAAGGAAGAAATCCCAGCGGAGAAGCTGTTTCAGTAAAGAACGGCGATGTTGAGATTGACAAGGTTCAAAAGAAGGCTGATATAAACGAACCCAAAAATCAAAGCGGCAAACAAAGTGTCTCTGAGGTAACCAAAGAATTACAGGTCCTTTTTGAGAAAGCTTCAGAGTCGGGAAATGAAGTTTTGGATATGCTTGACACTGGAAAATTTCGCTATCATCACAGAAAGTCTATTTATCAAGGTATAGTTTTAGCAAACTCTTAACTGATTGTGGGTTTGGTATTTCAACTACGTAATTAATTTTTATGGTTTCTTCAATTCAATGGTTGATTTAGGTTCTGCGAAGATATTTCATATGAGTACTTCAAATTCATCGGAAACAGAGTCCTTACTGTCAAAAGAGAAGATTGGTTCTACGGATAATGACGAGATTTTGAGTTCACAGAATCTTTCTTCTACTCTGAGGAAACTGTGCATGTGGGAGAAGAAGCTCTTTGATGAAGTTAAGGTATGGTTCAAGAATCAAGATGCTTTTTGAATTTTACTTTATCTTTTCACTTTTTTCTTTTAGTTCATGTTTGTGTTTTGAAAAGATGAATCACCTAGTAAATACTTAATCAGAGTTTATATGCTTGATTTATACTTTAAAAAGTTCAGTTTTCAACCAAATAAGCTGTTTTATATTTAGACAAAAACTTACATACCGGAAAAAAAAAAGCCTTTGCCATAGGCTTGAATTGTTTGAGATCAACTCAGTATAGAAGATTGTGGAAATTTAAAATTGAAGGGTACAAACATCGCACATTTTGATTTAATATAGTTCCTGAAAATAAAGTGTTTCACAATGATTAAGCAGCGCCTTTAGATTGCTCTAAAATCTAAATTTGAAGCATTATATTTTTGTCATGCAGTTCTTATCCGACCCAGTTTTGGAACCCATCACTATAGTAAGACTGGATAGAAACATAATATTATGATGGCCATGTAGGATTGTTGTCCAATATGCTTCAAAATTTCCTCCATTCTTTGCCTTATTTA
Organism: Hibiscus mutabilis; assembly: GCA_019671005.1. Lineage (NCBI taxonomy): Eukaryota > Viridiplantae > Streptophyta > Magnoliopsida > Malvales > Malvaceae > Hibiscus > Hibiscus mutabilis. The sequence goes on along the minus strand of JAGYYJ010000190.1, from coordinate 36,501 downwards.
CACAAGGTTGTGTTTTTAAAGATGGTGAGTCTTATTTACTTATATATTTTGAAGGCTGAGGAAAAGCTGTGTATAATTCATTCAAAGAAGCATAGCCGGATGAAAAGCATGGAACAGAATGGTGCTGATGCTCACCGAGTTGACTCCACACGAACTTCAATTAGGGCCATGTCTACTAAAATGAGAGTTGCAGTTCAAGTTATTGATAATATAGCGATTACTATAAATAAGCTGATAGATGAAGAGTTGTGGCCACAGATCAATGAACTGATTCACAGGTAAATTGTTTGTAACTCTAGTGAGATTACTCTGTTTTACGTTGTGCAACTCTCAGGAGCATAACAAGCAAGACTTCAAAAGTACATCAGTGTTCAACTTGTCAATACACTAAAGTTCTATAGAAAAAGAGAACAATTAGGTTTGTTGTAACCCCCTAGACCGGCATATACGTAAATCTAAATTTAAGGGATCACATTCATCACAAAAATACCTTTCAAGAAAATACTTAAATATTTAAACGTAATATCGCGGAATAAATGTTCAAGCATAAGTGAACTAGTAACCCCATAAGCCGTATCAGCATGTGTAATACATCTCAAAACATAAGTAGCATCATTATCAAGTATAAAGTATAGAGTAACAAAATATGTATAGGCTCATGTCACCGAAATATGACATGGAAGATAAAAACATTACAATAACAGATGTATGCCAAATGTGTCGATCCTCCAAGAGTCAGGTCCGGAAGCCTATCCAAAATCTGAAAGGGAAAAGATTTGGGATAGTGAGCTTGGGGAGCACAGTGTGTTCCAATAGTGCAAGGAGAACATATAGTTTATATGCATACATATCAGATAATAGTAAAACAGGTTATGAGAGCAACCAAAGTTTCATGCAATTTATCTACCCTTCAACCGAACTCCAAGATACAATTCCCCCTGAACAGTATCGTATACATGCATTAACTCGAGTCTGTTAGACTTGGGTACCATCCTAAGGTTTTACCTCAGATACATGCGGAATTACCCTTCAAAGCATAGGAACCGAATACAGGCGAAATTATCCTAGTCGAAACTAGGAACCTTTACGGGCGGAATTACCAGCCGAATCAAGGCTGAACCTTCAGGCACTTCTCACTATACCCAAGTACCCCAGTAATCAATTCAGGCAGTTCTACAGTATGCAATAACTAACAGGTATAATGATAATTTATCAGCAGGCTTTCAATCAGATAACAGTAACCGGAGACATATGCTAGACATAGCGGGTACTAAGGCATAAACCATGCATAACAATGAATCATACTCAAGTTCATAAAACAAATTATATATATGTATATGTAAAACCAGGTTTTACAGTCATGCGCACATGATCAGTTTAATTATAGCTTTCAAACGAGTATATAATACCAATATGTAGCACATAGGGAACACACCTCAAAATGTCAGGTTAATCTGCCTACAGGGTATCCGAGGCACGGTCTACTGTAGTACTGACCCTAAATTTACAAGGAATTAAATCAATACTTGGTACATTTTCGAATGTAATAAACTCAATCGAATATACATATGGGTAACTATAGGATCTCGGGGTCGAACGGATTTGGAAGAGCTGGGCTGTTCAGTCGCTCAGTCAGGTGAAACTCTTGCACCTATAAAAGAATTGAATTTCCGATCAATTTCCTTAAGTAATAATCGAATTACTTAACTTACAAATCATAAACATAAACGGGTAAATGGTCAGATATGGAAGCCTTCGGGTTAGAATTTTGCGAAACGGACCTCACCAACAGACCCAGGACGTCGAAAAACATAAAACGATAGTTTTCAGAAAATTTTGACTTTTGGTCAAAAAGCCAACGTTGACGTGGCATGATGACGTTAGCAGTCAATGCTGATGTGGCAGTCAATAGGTCAACGGTTGACTTGGGTCAACGGGTCGGTCAATTCAAAACCGGTTCAGGCTCGGTTCACTACGGACAACGTCCAGGGTGGCCGAAAATCACCCTGGCGGCGCGTGATGCCCACCTGCGGCCAAAATGGTTGGAAAAAGGCCTAAAACGAACATTTTTGACCGGATTTTAGTCCTAAAGCAACTATTCAACCCCAAAACACAAGATTTAACTTGAAAATTGATCAGAAAACTCCTTACCTACCAATTCAATTCGAACACCGATGAAGGTTCTCCGAGCGTCGGTTCGTTGATCGGCGACTAGATTTTGATTCATCGAGTCGCAGAGGAGACAACAGTGGCCACCAATTCGTCAACAAACGAGTACGGTGGCCGAAATCTACGATGGATAGGGATTTTCAAAATCTAGGTTCGATGGATTTTCTAACCAAGAATATCGGCGAACGGCGTGACGATTGGGCGCGTTCTCAATGAGGTTTTGATCAGAGCAGAAAGGGGAAGCCAAAGGTGCCGACGATGATGGCTAAGGACGGAGGTGACGGCTGATTTGAGGATGGTCGGTCGATTGAGGGTTTGGGGAAGTGGGGAAAGGGTCAACACTCAGACCCTTGGGGTTTGTTAACTGGAAATAAATGCCTTATGGGGGTGGTTGGGATATTTTGTTTGTTTAACGATATTTTATTTGAAAGGATAAAGAATGAATAGATTAAAAATACTTCGGTAAAGCTAATAACCAAGAGCTTACATAGCTCAAGCGGTCGGGCCATGGGGTTGCCAACCCTAAGGTCATGGGTTCAAATCTTGGGGCCAGCAATCCCCCCTGTTTCTTACTTTTTTTGAATGTTACAACTCTTCCCCCTTAAAAGAAATTTCGTCCTCGAAATTTACCTGGTTTGAATAGGTGTGGAAGCTGTTCCCTCATAGATTTCTCGGTCTCCCAAGTAGCCTCTGCAGGACTACGGTTACTCCACTGAATCTTAACCACAGGAATGCACATGTTCCTCAAAACTCTATCATCAAAATCTAGAATCTGCACAGGCTCCTCCTCATACGATAGATCTGGTCTCAGCTCAATGTCCTGAACTTGAATGACATGACTTGGATCCAAATGATACTGCCTCAGCATAGACACATGGAATACATCATGGATACGGCTAAGCTGGGGAGGCAACTCGAGCTGATAAGCAACATGCCCAACTCTCTTTACTATGCGATACAACCCAATAAATCTAGGACTCAGTTTACCTTTGTGCCCAAAACGCAGGACTTTCTTCTACGTAGATACCTTCAGGAAGACCTGATCACCAACATCAAACTCGACATTATTTCTCATCCGGTCAACATAAGATTTTTGTCTACTAAATGCCTCTTTCAGGTAGTCACGAATCAATCTAATGATCTCTTCAGTCTCTCTCGAACCAACTCAGGACCCAAGGTCTTTCTATCATACAACTCTGTCCAGCAAATAGGAGTACGGCACTTACAGCCATACAAAGTCTCATATGGTGCCATACGGATGCTTGCCTGGTAACTATTGCTATAAACAAACTCAGCCAGGGGCAAGAAATCTTCACAGTGGCCACGAAAATCTATCACACAGCCCCGTAACATATCCTCAAGAATCTAGATCACTTTCTTCGACTGCCCATCAGTTTGCAGATGAAAGGAAGTACTAAAATTCAAACGTGTGCCTAAAGCCTCCTGAAGGGTTTTCTAGAAATGGGAGGTGAATCTCGGATCTTGGTCAGAAATAATGGACAGAGGCACACCATGAAGCCTGACAAACTCAGAAATATACAGCCTAGCTAGCTTATCCAGAGAATAAGTAACTCGAACAGGAATGAAATGGGCAGACTTGGTGAGTCGATCAATAATCACCCAGACAGAATCTTTTTTAGAAGGAGTCAGAGGCAATCCGGTAACAAAGTCCATTGTGATCTGCTCCCACTTCCATTCAGGAATCCTGATAGGCTATAAAAGACCATAAGGATGCTGGTGTTCTGCCTTAACTTGCTGACAAGTCAGACATCTAGCTACATAATCTGAGATATCATTCTTCATGCCAACCTAACAGTATCTCTGCCTCAAATTCTGATACATCTTATCCCCACCGAGATGCATAGTATAAGGGCTACTATGAGCTTCACTGAGAATGGCTTGCTTTAACTCGGTGTCGTCAGGCACACAATAACGACCCATGAAGCACATAACCTCATCATGATCAAGTGCATAAACAGATATAGATCCTTACTCAACCTGTTGTATGACTGGAAGTAAAGAACTATCTAGAAGTTGTTTAGCCTTAATCTCCTCGACTAAAGTCGGCTTAACCTGTAATTCAGCCAACAAACTGCCATCATCATAAATACTCATACTGGCAAAAAAAGATTCCAGGTTTGAAATAGCCTTTCTGCTCAAAGTATCTGCTACCATGTTGGCTTTCCCCGGGTGATATTCAATTTCGCAATAATAATCTTTAAGAAGCTCTAACCAACGCCTCTGCCTGAGATTAAGCTCTTTTTGTGTAAGAAGATACTTCAGGCTCTTGTGATCAGTGTAGATATAACACTTCTCTCCGTAGAGATAATGCTTCCAAATCTTTAAGGCAAAGATCATGGCGGCCAACTCCAGATCATGTGTGGGATAATTACACTCGTGCGGTCTCAACTGGCGTGAACCATAAGCAATCACCTTCCCGCCTTACATCAGAACACAACCAAGCCCAGAATGTGAAGCATCACTATAAACTATGAAATCATTTCCCGACTCAGGTTGGGTCAGAACTAGAGTTTGCGTCAAAGCTGACTTCAATTTCTCGAAGCTCTCATGTTGTTCATCAGCCCAAATAAAGGGTTTGTTCTTCCTCAACAGCTTTGTTAGAGCGGCAGCAATAATAAAGAAACCCTCTATGAAGCGTCTATAATACCCAGCTAGGCCCAAAAAACTGCAGATCTCTGTAATATTCCTGGGTTATTTCCAACTCACAATGGCATCAATCTTACTCGGATCAACCTGAATACCACGAGCCGAGGCCACATGCCCAAGAAACGTCACCTCGCTGAGCTATAATTCACACTTACTCAATTTAGCATACAACTGGTGCTCTCTGAGAGTTTGCATAACAATCTGCAAGTGTACAGAATGCTCCACCTCTGTCCGAGAATAGACCAGAATGTCATCAATGAATATCACAACGAACTGATCCAAATAGGGCCAAAATACACAATTCATCAAATCCATAAAGGCTGCAAGGGCATTGGTCAAACCGAAAGGCATCACTAAGAACTCATAATGCCCATATCTGGTGCGAATAGCAGTCTTCGCAATATCAGACCCCTTTATCTTCAGTGGATAAAACCCAGATCGAAGATCAATCTTTGAGAAAATAGAGGCTCCCCGAAACTGATCAAACAAGTCATCAATCATGGGAAACGGATATTTATTCTTTACGGTCAACTTGTTCAACTTTCGATAATCAATGCATAACTGAAGTGAACCGTCATTCTTCTTGACAAACAAAACTAGAGCTCTCAAGGGTGAAGAGCTAGGTCGAATGAAGCCTCCATCAAGGAGCTCTTGCAACTGAATCTTCAGGTCGAATGAAGAGATAGGGGTTCATGGAAATTAGCACTGATACTGGGTAAGTCTTAATTTCAAACTCCACGTCTCTGTCCGGTGGCAAACCAGGTAACTCTTCAGGAAATTCCTTCACTATAGGTATTTCCTCGATCTTCGATAGAGATCCTTTAGTATTCCTATTAGCAGTCAAGGCAGACACCACATTAGAAAGATACCCGCGACTTTCACCAACCATAATAACTGTTCGGTTATCAAGAGTCTTTAGGGTCGCTCTCTTGGTCTCACAATCCAGATTGACCCGATTTTCAGACAACCAATCCATGCCAAAAATCAAATCAAACCCCTCTAGCGGTAGCTCCATAAGGTCGGCTGGAAACGTCTCATCCTGCACCTCTAGAAGACATCATCTGAATATCTTATTCACGGTTACAGACTGACCCACTGGGCTCATAATCGTAACTGCATACTCAGCCATCTCAACTGAAATCTAAAGGTCTCGGGACACAGATCTTGATATGTAGGAATGGGTGGAATCGTTGTCAAGCAATGCAAAATATATGACAGAATATATGGTAAATGTACCTGCAATAACGTCAGGCTCATCTCGATCATCACGGCGTCTGGTGGCATAAACCAAAGCATTCTGTCTGGCCTCAGACAAGGTTGATCCTCTACTCTGATATGCACGGCCCCTACCGTTAGATATAGCAGCTGATCATGAACCTCTACCCTGATAATGGCCTGAGGCTGGTATCTAGACGAATGTCTGTAATCGTGCAGGAGTCTGTGAATGAACAAGAGTCTGAGTCGGTGCTCAGCCAACAGAAGGCGGGTACGGACACTCTCTCAGGAAATGCTCGGTGGATCCACAATGAAAGTAAGCCACACTATTCTTTCTACACTCTCCTCTATGCAGATTACCACAGAACTCACATACTGGTACAGGAAAAAACCCTGATGAACCACCCTGGCTAACGGCTAGATCCTGAGGCCTATAACTCGATCCACCTCTCTGATAAGAAGCAGTACAAGCCCTCTTGTCAGGGCGAACACAAGACTCACTCTGACCAGAATGTCTCACTGCTCGATCTCGATCTCACCCTTGATCTCTGTCTCTATCACGATCTCTGCTGCTCTGGCTGGCTGTTAAAATCTCCATCTCCTCTGCAGTATTGGCCTGATTTACTAAATCCTCAAATACCTCATCGTGATGTGTAGCAATATGATCATGTATCCCAATACGGAGGCATTCTAAGAATTTCTCGCATCTTTCTTTCTCGGTGGAAACCAAACTAGCACCATATCTCTGCAAATCCAAAAACTAAATCTCATACTCATCCACTATCATGGAACCCTGCACCAAATCTTTAAAGGCTTGACGCCTCTCTCTCAAAAATCGCTCGCCCAAAAAGCGATTCCTAAACTACTCTTTAAAGAAGTCTCAAGTCAACCTGTTAGGAGGTACACTACTCACAACTGATTCCCACCAGGTGTGGGCGTTTCCATCCAACATAGATACGGCTCCCTAATATTTCCTGGCTGGCTCTAAGCCTAACTGGTCCATCCATCTCTCGGTGTCATGAAGCCAACTCTCAGCCTCAGACGGTGCCCCTCAAAGGGCTCCAGAAAATGTTCTGATCCCGCTAGCGACCAAAGTCTGAGAAATAGGAACTTCTGGTACCATGCCCGACGCTCTCAAAGCACCCTAAATCAACTAGAGGAACTGTCTACTCAGAGTCTCATCATAGATTCCTGACATAGGCGCAGGTCTAGAAACTGCTGGTCCCCTAACAAGGGTCGTCATGTCGATACTGGTAGCAGGTGGTGGACCGGTCGGTACAGCCGAACTACTAGGAGTATAAGGATCTACCGAAACTGGAAAATCTGCCACTAGATCATCTATCGGGTCGGCAAACCTAGCAGCCCGACCACGGGCAGGTCGACAACCTCTACGGGTACTCATATCGAAGAATCTCTACATGAGATAACATTTTAGGGTCAGAACTGGCACTAGAGGATCATACACAAATAAACGTATAAAACATGGTGACATGGTCTTTATAACACATTTTATAAAACGTTTTTATAGAAAATATTTCATTTAAAAACCCATTCACAATCTGAGGTTTATAAAACCAAAGGCTCTGATACCAACTAAATGTAACACCCTAGACCGACTTATGCGTAAATCTAAATCTAAGGGATCACATTCATCACCAAAATACCTTTCAAGAAAATACTTAAATATTTAAACGTAATATCGCGGAATAAATGTTCAAGCATAAGTGAACTAGTAACCTGATAAGCCATATCAACATGTGTAATACATCTCAAAACATAAGTAGCATCATCATCAAGTATAAAGTATAGAGTAACAAAATATGTATAGGCTCATATCACCGAAATATGACAATCTGGAAGAAAAAAAACATTACAATAACAGATGTATGCCAAATGTGTCGATCCTCCAAGAGTCAGGTCCGGAAGCCTATCCAAAATCTAAAAGGGAAAAGATTTGGGAGAGCGAGCTTGGGGAGCTCAGTGTGTTCCAATAGTGCAAGGAGAACATATAGTTTATATGCATACAGATCAGATAATAGTAAAACAGGTTATGAGACCAACCTTATGGTCACGGGTTCAAATTTTGGGGCCAGCAACCCCGGCCCCGTTTCTCACTTTTTTTGTTTTTTGAATGTTACATTTGTATTGATTGCCTTGCATTTACATCAGTAGGCTTTTGCAACTAGCCATATTTTCCCTAGACATATTTTTAACTGATTCATTTCTCATAATAATTGAATTCTCACACTAATAAAATGATTTGAGCTCGCGATTGTTACAATGTCTGCTAGATTTAGATATTCACTGTAGATACTGCAGATTCTGGTTGGTATTTCTGGAGCTTCAATTGTTTGTCAGTTAATGTTGAAAGTAAGGATGAAGGAAATCAATTTCATTGGGGAAAATCAAGAAAATTCTTGTGATTAGATGAGTCTCGGTCTTTTTTCTTTCTTTTTTTTACTTTCATTTTTGAAGTGACAATAAATTGCTTGGTTTTCTGAATTTGGAAAGGTGGCTGACTGCAATTAACTTGTTTTAGATTGTTTGGAATGTGGAAGGTAATGCTAGAATGCCATAGCTGTCAGTACCAAAAGGTTATGGAAGCCAAATGTTTGGATGTCATTACTCTGAATGAAAATCTTAATGAAACTCATCTCGAAGTGACAATGAAACTAAAGCTTGAGCTTCAAAACTGGATTCTTAGTTTCTCAAGTTGGATTGAAGCCCAGAGGGGCTATGTCAAAGCTTTGAATGGTTGGCTACATAGATGTCTCCTATATGAACCCGAGGATGTAACAACGGACGGTGTTTCATCTTTCTCGTCTAATGGATGCGGAGTACCCCCAGTGTTTGTGATCCTTAACCAGTGGTCGGAATTGATAGATAGACTGTTGGAGAAAGAAGCGGCTGAAGCTATGCATGGATTTTTTATGAGCATAAACCAAGCACTGGCACACCATAATTCGAGTCTGCAGCAAAGGATTATTGCTGATAAGGATATGGAAAGAAAACTAAAAGACATGGAAAAAGAGGAGCAAAAGATGCAAGCTCGAGTGAAAAAAATGACACTGTGGGCAAGCAAAGAGAGTGCCGTTTTTCTACCAAGAGATACCGGTACGACCGATGGCGGTAATACTAGGGATGCTTCTGCTGGTTTACAGAATGGTCTAAGGCAGGTTTTCATGGCAATGGAAAAACTTGCTTCCGAGTTCAAGCAAGCTTATGAGGACCTTCCCCAATGCCATTGAAATTGCTTAGCTATGCAGCAGCTTTAGTTATTACTAGTTGATAAAAGTATTCATTTGTGGTTTTTGCTAGGGTGGATAATTATCCATAAACCCCCTTCCGATGACATCTCATAAATCTATTAAGAAAACTGTTTGATTGAAACCTGTTTTACGCAGCTGATTTCTGATTGTTGGCTGATCGATTGCCTTTCCATAGCTGAAAGTCAACGAGCAGAATTCTAAAGTCATGGTCAGTTGGCATTTGCCCCTCATTTTGTCTTTTTCTATCAAGATAAGGTATTGGATTTTGGGGTTGAGCATGCAAGGTTCGACAATAAAAAAGCATCCTTATCATTAGTTCATTACCAGCTGCATGTTTATCCTTTAAAATCCTGCTGAAAGAAGCAAAGTTCACACTGTTATATATATATATATATATATATATATATATATATATATATATATATATATGTATAATAGCAATTCTAATAATATTAAAATATAGTTTGAAGTGTATTGTATAGGGGGTTCTAATTCCTTGCATATCCTTGATGGTCTTTTGTGGTGATTTATTTCTACATGACTAGGTGGTACCCGGAATTTTACTAATTTGTTGTCTCTATTAGTTTTCAGGCTTCATATAACCATTTGTTTAAATTAGCCAGAGTGATATTTCCACTCATAACTATGATAAAAAAAATGAAATTTCTACTCATAAAACTGAATATAATCATAGTCCGTAAATAGTTAAGTTTTTTTAAAAAATAAGGCTTAAACAAAAAAACTGCCCTCAAACTATGCATTTTTTTTGCTTTTGGCCCTTAAACTATTATTTTGGGTCACTTTTAAGTTCCTAAATTATTTTTAGTCAAAATAAGTACCTAAACTATGTCATTTTTCTTATTTTAGTCCCCAAAACTATCAATTGGTCAAAAAATCTTTGTGATGTGTCAGCATCTTATTAGTCGAAATAATTTTCTTTTGACTTAAATAACTATCGGACTTAAAATGACCAGAAACGATAGTTTAGGGGCTTATTTTGATATATGATAGTTTAAAATTTAAAAAGAACATAAATATTTATATATGTTAGAAAAGCCTATAAAATGATTTTTTTGTAACCATGGACTTAAAGTGACAACAAATGATAGTTTAATGGCTTATTTTGCCCAAATCATAGTTTAGAGACTTAAAGTGACTACAAATAATAGTTTAAGGGTTTATTTTGCCGAAATTATAACTTATGGGCAAAAGCAGAAAAAAAAAACATAGTTTGAGGGTTATTTTTTTAGTTTAAACCAAAAAATTAAATATTCCTTTTAGTTTTCAACCAAGCTATCACATATATATATATATATATATATATAATCTTTTACATGTATTTTTATATATGTATATATGGGAGCTTAAACGACTCCATTTCCTCGATTGTGAAGATTTTAGGTATTATAATATTTTCTTCCTCTGGTTGTTAAATTCCTTTTTCAGTCCACTGAATTGTTTTTTTTTGGAAACGGAACCACTGAATTGAACTATATATAATCATTATATATGAATTGTGACGTCAATATAATTTTCTTTAATAAAAATATTAAATTTTTTACTCATTCTGTCTTACTAAAATTGTCATATATTGATATTTTTTTAGTTAATTTTTTAACTTTAATTACAATTTATTTAAATACTTTAATTATTTAAAATTTATTTAAAAATTACTTGATTGAAAGTTTTTAAAATATATTTTTTTATATTTTTACCAATAATAAAATTTAAATTATAAAAAATTAAAATTAAAAAAGTTTGATCCTAAAAATATTAATATGTGTTAATTTTAGTGAAACAGGAGTATTTAATAAAAATTTGAAGAATGAAACACAATTTAAGCATTTCAATTATTCAAATAACATAATATATATGGGTAAAAATTTTAATACACCTATTTGTGTAAAAAATAATTTTACACAAGCATAGCTGCGAGTCTTCCTTTCTTAAAGGACACGACTCGGACCAAAAACACAATCACAACTCCAACACCGCCAACAACGGTCTCCCCAGGCCAGTAACGGTCCTGTCCAACCCTCTCCCGGAACAGATTCACTTGCCGCTGCCGCCGGAGGCATCCCTCGATTCTCGGAGTTCTCTCTTGCTGAGCTTAAGGCTGCCACCGACAACTTCAGCTCCGATTTCATCGTTTCCGAAAGCGGCGAAAAGGCTCCCAATGTAGTCTACAAAGGTCGCCTCCAAAACGACAGTAATCGCCGATGGATTGCCGTCAAAAATTCTCCAAATTAGCCTGGCCCGATCCGAAACAATTCGCCGTACGTTTTTTCGCTTTTTTTTCATCAGTCAAATTTTTTATTGTAGGGTTTCATTGCTTCATTTCTTTCTTTTTTGGGTCTCTCCTTAAAGATGAAGCTTGGGGAGTCGGGAAGCTGAGACATAATAGAGTGGCGAATTTGATTGGCTATTGCTGCGACGGTGACGAGAGATTGCTTGTTGCTGAATACATGCCCAATGATACCCTTGCAAAGCATTTATTTCACTGTATGTTTCCAGCTTTAGTTACTATTTTTACTTTTTTTTATCAAAAGCTACTATTTTTACTGCACAAAAACAAATTGCATTTTATTAAATTTAAGTGCCATTATTACTTCCTCTGATTGTTTCGTTTGGTATCTGTTGATTTTTTCAATAAATTTGTTTCCATCTAATTAATTTTCAGTCAATTAGATCCTGCATAATATTTTCTCTACTCCTTGTTTTTTCAAGTAATTCGAATGACGTCATATTGTTTGGCCATATTCTCCAATGGAAACATAATCTTTGGTCTACTCTTTCCTTTTTTGATGTTTTCATTTTTGGCTTTGAGATAACTTCAGTTCTTTAATTGTTTGACAGGGGAGAACCAGACTATTGAGTGGGCCATGCGTTTGCGAGTTGCTTTACATATAGCTGAAGCATTAGAATATTGTAGTAGTGAAGGTCGTCCACTGTACCATGATTTGAATGCATATAGGGTTCTCTTTGATGAGGTGTTACAACAAATATCTTTTTTTTTGTATTGGTATCAGTTATGATCTTTAATTGAGTGAATCAGTAATCTTGTTATTGGGTTTGGCAGAATGGTGATCCTCGACTTTCATGTTTTGGCTTCATGAAGAACAGTATGGACGGAAAAAGTTATAGTACCAATCTTGCATATACACCTCCGGAGTATCTAAGAAATGGTAACTCTTTTTGTTGTTTAAGTATTTTCTCTGCCCTCACTGTAAAAAAAAAAAAAAACAATCTTCCTTAGCATTGCATGTGGAAGTCTAAAATTTAGGCAATGTTTTAAAAAGTTCAGATTAGTGTTATCATTCATTACAGAAATTTATGCATACCTACAGAAATCGACTTTTTTTTTTTTTGCAAAAACCTGTTGTACTTGAGTGGTCTCTGTCAAATGAAATCTAATGTAATCTCCATTTAGCAAACAAAACTTGCTCATAGATCGTGCCAGGAGTCCTGCCATCACTTCATCGTTACCAAATATGTGGAAGAGGTGGGGAGTATGTGATGCTGGAGTTGTCAGACCACTAATGGACCTTCCTCTTCTCTTTGTAAAGCAAGCTAGCTCTGACACATCTGGTTAATAGCAAGCTTGAGGGACAGTAAAATTTTCCCCCATTTCAAATATATATAGATATGCATATTGTTTAACCTTCTGTGAATTCTGAACTGTAAAACAGCATAATCTGTGAAAATATAAACTGAACCAAGTCTATCATCAAAATTGACTATTCAAAGTTTGAAATTTCTAGGACTGATAATTTCACCCTGAATTAGTTGTCTGAGAATCATTCCTGGTTTTAATGATTGATTCTGATTTGATTGATTAACTTACTAACATCTGTGTTCTAGGAAGGGTCACTCCTGAAAGTGTTATATTCAGCTTTGGAACTGTCCTTTTAGATCTTCTCAGTGGAAAGCACATTCCCCCAAGTCATGTAAGTAGTTGATCTTTTAGTATTCTTTTTAGCTTGTAGAGTTGTAATGTACATACGTAATGAAGTGATTCCATCATCACAGCTGCATACTGTTGTGGTGGTTTAACCTAAGGTGGGATAGCCAAGGGAAAATTGAATAATCATCTAGAACAGGGGTCTTATTTGAAAGTGTTGGAATTTTGGGTCCCAATGATTTCTGATTTCTCGTGAATGGTAAGATTAGATCTATAGACACACTTAGTTTTGTTTTATATATAATACATCATTCAACTCTCGTATCTGATGACTTCACCTGATTTATATTTGAAGATTCATGAAAAATAAAGGATAAAAAAATAATTTCTTTTGTCACTTGATTTTCCCATCTTTATTTCCACCACCTTGTTGATCTAAAGTTGTAACTTTAGGAGTATTGCTCTATCTGTATGCAGGCCCTTGATATGATACGGGAAAAAATATTCTTCTTTTGATGGATTCTCATCTAGAGGGAAACTTTTCAACTGAAGAGGCGACAGTGGTCTTTGATCTCGCCTCACAATGTTTGCAATATGAACCAAGGGAGCGGCCAAATACTAAAGATCTTGTTGCTACACTTGCCCCATTGCAAAATAAATCTGATGTGAGCTGTCTTTCAACTACTCCTTCATTCTTTCTTCAAATTTCCTCATTTGCCTTCTTTAGATGTGCAGGGGGCAGAGCCAGCAAATTTAGTTTAGGATGTCATAATTTAAAATTTTTATGAAGTAATTTTTTTAAGTAGGTGGTAACAAATAATGGGTGTCAATTTCTTTTTAAGGATGCCAATTTTCTTTTAAGGAGTGTCAATTTTTATTTAAAGTTTGTGTTAATTTTATTTTTAACATTATTTTATATTAAATTTATAGGGGAAAAAAATTCTCCAAATTTTTTTACTTGGGTGGCTCTGCCCATGAGGATGTGCATTCAATGAAATTTTGTTTGTTTGCATTTGCAGTTATGTTCTTATGAAAGAGAGAATTTGTATTTTTGCCAGACTAAGGATCTTGAGTCTTCATATGCAGGTTCCATCTTATGTGATGTTAGGAATTCCAAAGCAGGAGGGCCTCCTACTCTTCAGCAACCTCCGTCTCCTCCTCAGCACCCTCTGTCTCCAATGGGTGATGCCTGTTCGAGGATGGATCTGACTGCTATCCATCAAATTTTGGTAATGACGCATTACAAAGATGATGAAGGAACAAATGAGGTAATTGGGTTTTAGAAATATTGATTTGTGAATGTTATCAATCTGTGTTGCTAAATCGCATTTGATATGGACTGGTTTCAGCTATCCTTTCAAGAGTGGACTCAACAAATGAGAGATATGTTGGAGGCAAGAAAGCGTGGAGATGTAGCATTTCGTGACAAAGATTTTAGAACCGCTATAGAATGTTATTCTCAGGTACACATTCCATCTCGTATTGGAAAGAAGAGATGTCATTTATGCACAAAAATTATATGGTCCTCAAAGTGCCTAGGACTTACTGATCTAATTCATTAACTTAATGGTGGTTCTGATATTTTATCAGTTGTATCCTGGGGATTTTTGGCTCAATAGATAAATGAGGGTTTTGATACTGAGCCAAGCAATTAAATATAGTAAACAAATTGGAAAATTGAGATCCTTAAATTTTCTCACGCTTCATGCATTGGAGCACTTTGGCAGCTCAAGAATTCTAGGTGCCTATTTTTACTTGTTTTATATATCGAATGTGGTCCCGGGGAACCAGTTGGTGCAATTTCATTAAGATGGATATCATTGTGTTTTAATTGCATTAGTTAGATTAATTTGCATGCATTAATGGCTGATTAATTTAATCCCAATTTATTTGCAGTTCATAGATGTTGGAACCATGGTTTCTCCAACTGTGTATGCACGGAGAAGTCTATGCCATCTTCTCTGTGATCAGCCAGATGCTGCTCTCCGAGATGCAATGCAAGCACAATGTGTCTACCCAGACTGGTCGACAGCATTTTACATGCAAGCTGTTGCCCTTGCCAAGCTAGAAATGCACAAGGATGCGGCTGACATGTTGAATGAAGCTGCTGCTCTAGAAGAGAAAAGGCAACGGGGCGGAAAATGATATTGAGAAGGTCTAAGTTGTGGATCTGTAATATTCATTTGTAAGGGGGCTGAAATCAACTATTATGATGGTGTGTTGTAACCAAACATGTGTTCTATTCTGTCATCCAAGGATGGAGGAGAGTCGCTTTGCTCATCATATTCTCTTTCTCTTTTTCCTCCCCAGAAATGTTCTTAGAAAAACAAGTTTTGTCAACCTCAAATCTTAATGTCTCCACGGCTTCAAACTCAAAACCTTTCTAGAAGGTGATTTCGACTAATTGCTTATAATTGAATGAAGAAAGGCGAGTTCTGGGACGTGCCAAAGCAGAACTGCAGTTGAAAACAGGGTTCACACTTTCATCTTAGTAACTAGAGATTCTTTTTAAATATTTTTTAGTAGCTAAACAGTGTCAACTAAGCCCCCCAAATGTGCCACATGTGACTGGAATAACGGTTGTTAATGGTTGGAGGATCGTTTTATTACTATTTCGTAATATTAATTACTGTTTTATTTTTTTTAAACTTTAATAATGAAAAAAACTAACCCAATCAAAGACGACATGGCTATGATTTTCGGAGTTCAAAATGACTCGGGGATCATTGATTTTGCTTTAATAGGCCTTACACCAACACTTGAATTCGGGGTTTTAATAAATTTCCAATTGAATTGGTGTCAATTGCCCGTATGGCTCGATGAAAAAGTATAAATACATGGAGATAGAGAAAAAAAATATTAACCATGGTATAATTTAACAGTGGATAATTTTTTTTGAATAGTCTAAAAGTAATTACAAAGTAGTATCTGTTCATGGATATTCTTAACTCTTTCACAATGCACACACATTTTGTACATTGCGATTGAACAAGGATCTCTTAAGACGAACATTATCCATTTTTTCACTAATTTCACTTGTTAGGTTCAAAAAAAGTATAAAATATAAAAAAATAAGAGTCATCATACATGCAAAAATGTTTCAATCACTCGTAGCATCCACTCCTATCCTCTTACGTCTTTTAGACTACAAGTCTAAACACATTACAAAATAAAGCAAATATTGTTTTACTACATTCCCACCTGGATCAGCATTCGAAATTTAGTTTCTCAGAGCTACAAATAGAATGAAAAGAATAAGAAAAAAACGGTAGGGAGAACTACACCGTACCTTAAAAACAACCGCTACCAGTTCAATTAGAACATCCCCAACTTTCACCCTCAACTCATTAGACTCCCCCCAATGGTTCACCGACTTTTAAGGTGTTCATATCGAAACCATATTCCAGCATCAGCTAGCCTTGGGGACAATTAATAGATCTCAAATTTACACCACAATTTCGCCCGTTTAAAAAAAAATCAAGCTTCAAGTAGTTCTACATGGACAACGGAAGAAGCATCCTTCTTTTCTTTTTCCTAGCCAATCTAATTTGTTTTGTGATTTTCATGCAGAGAAGCAATAGCATTGTGATGCATACAAGGATAACGGCAAGTTGCATATGCCTAAAATATAAAGAAACAGCTGAAAAAACCAGGAAAGCTAAAATAACAAGTTCCCATATAACAAAGAGCACAACATCGACCCTGCAACCACAAAACAAGAAAGCACGACGATTAGATAACAGGACAAAGACGATCAAATGAATGGATTGCAATAAAACTAAGTATTATGTATGTCACGTTCTCTTAGGATTCTCCTGCCTCATACAATTTATTCAATCTAGTCGTAACCCTACAAACATTTCAAAACTTGTTGGAGCTACTACACATGCATAAGTAACACACACAAAAAAAATCAAATGCAAACATGATGCAAAGCAAAGGTTCAATGCAAACAGCTTAGTATTTTCAACTTCTGGCATCAAGGCTTCTCAATCTCAGCAATAAGTATACCTAGCCTATCTTCCATGATCTCGGGAAATCCAAGCAATTCTTTGAATAACCTATTCCCAACAGATTGGTAAGCATTCTGCTCTTATAGATACTTCAAAGCTACGAAGAAAAACTAGAGATACACATGAAAATCAACCTTTACAGCTGTACCAACGGCAAGATATAAGCAATCATTCTATATTCCTGCCATCATACAGTTCATTCACACACCAACTACCCAATTCATCCAGTTAAAAATATAGAATATATAACCCGCCAGCCAAGTGGAAAAGTATTAGCAAGATAACAACAATGCCATAACTCATAAGTACAACTAAAGTTGATTTGCGAGGGTTACAGCATTATCAAATTCCGTACCCATCTCCACGACGAACTCTCAGCACCACGAATCAGCTACATGATACAACCACTGGAGGAAATTTCTAATTCTACGCTCACCCCCGAGGGGCAGGCTTTTGACAGCCATCTTATTTCTATTTCTGCTGAAAACTAAGATTAACCAACAATTCCAAACATTATTGTTCTATACGTTTTATGGGTCTAATGAGTAATGACCACTAGAATTTCAAAGTATTTCCAAACGATAATTTAATTGCTCTAAAAATCTTTGCCCTCCTCCCACCCAAATTCTTAGTAAATGTATCAATGGATTGAGAAAGTTGATTGTTCAATATATATACACGTGAATCTGTAAAGTTTACCGATCGAAGCTCAAACCAACGGGGAAAAATCATAAACAGACCGTAATGCACGAAGATCAAGACATAGAAGCAAAACCAGGTTACAGCAGTTACAAATTTTCAACGTTATATTCGAAAGAACAGATCAACAAAAGATAAAATACCGAAAAACGCAAATCACGGAATTAGGCATACCTAGAAGACGTAAAATTAGACGTCGAAGTGAAAATCGAAACGGAGGCCCAATCGTGCTTGGATCGAATCTGATACTCTCTCAACTGCTCTGCTAAATTTGATCGCGTTATCATCGCTTCCTTCCTCCTTCCCCTGATTATCGGCCTCCTGTTTTGTTGGTGTTTGGAGGTTACAAATTCATTAAAATTTGCGAATTTGCAGAGAAATATGCGAATCGGAGCTAGAAAAAAGGCAAGTGATAGCATCAATGCTCGATTCAATTAGGCCTAGGTTCGTTGCGTTGGCGTTCCGCAGAGGCGTAGACCCTCCCTCCTAATTTTCTTTCTCTCTCTCTCTTTTAGTTCCTTTTTTTCCCTCTAAAATAATTGAAAACACTAATGAATTTCTTTTAAAATATAAAATAGAAGCAGAGCCGGCTTGTTTGACGGGCTTTCAATTTGACTGGCCTCGACCCGTGAAGCCTATAGATAAATGGGTTATGAGGTTGGTATGGGCCAGCCACATTTTGAAGTTTATTAGCTTTAGCATTTAGGGCTTAATGCACCGATCGTCTTAAATTGCGGCTTAGAAAATTTTCTAAATTTAAGACTAATTCAATTTAGAAAACTTTAAAGGCATATTCAATTTTAAGAGAATTTGACGAGTATGTTTCACGTTTTCATCGAAAAAAAATTATGGTACATAAGCGCTTGCAGTTTATTTATATAAGTGTCTTATTTTTAGAGTACAAATATTCTGTTTGTGGTTTAGGGACTTAAGTGTAATAGTTTTGAATTTAGAGATTATTGATAAATTTTAGGTTTAAGGTTAAAATATAGGGTTTACATGTTAAAATTTAAATCTCTAACCGTATTACCATACAATCTAAACTCTAACCCTAAATTCTAACAATAAACCTTAAATTCTAAACTCATAAATTAAAACCCCTAAGCTCTAAAGCCTAAATTAAAACTTTAAACTCTACATATAAGTCGTTTATGAAAACTATCTGTATATGGGATAATAATTCAAATATTATTAGTGATAATAGTTGGTAGTAGCCAACGATGGTTCTCTAACTAGAAACGTAATTCACATTGATATTTTTCAAAATTTAGAATGATATTTTACATTTATACAATTAAAAACAAAATAGCATGGATAATAAGATAAACGAGGTGTTGTGTATTATTTTAGGCTTAACCGTTAAATAAGTATCTAAAATATACTATTTTTCATATAGTTGTCCGAATTATATTTTGGACCAAATAGGTGCCTAACATTTTTTTCGTTATCCAAATAGGTGCATCGCTGTGACGAAAGTTATTTTTCTTCCGCTATCCATTTTTTCAGCAATCAAACAAAAAAAAAATCACCCAAAATCCTCCATAAAAGAATTCATGATCTTTTTGACGGGGTTAAAGCAAGTCTTTAGCATTTTTTTTTTTGAAAGCACGGTTTCAGTTTTCGCCATGTCTATTGTTCCTTATTTCGTTTCAAACTCGAAATCTGAGTTTTAATTAGTTCAAAAAAATTTCTCACCAAACAATAAGTTTTCTCACCCAAAATCTTCGTTTCTGTTTTAGATTGATTTTAATTAGTTCAAGAGACATAGCAGAATCTTGTTTTTCAATCATCATTGGAAGACAAATTTAAAATTTTCAAGATTGAGAAGACGAGAGATGAAGAGCATTTGAGAAAGCTCATAACAAATCTGGATTTTTCAAGACTGAGAAGTCATAGAATTAGTGTAGGATTGAAATAAAGCTTTCAAGTGAAAACCATTTTGTTTGTATGCCAAAACCAAAGCAGCAAAAAAGAAAAATGGAGAAAGAAAATTATGGGTTCCATAAATCAAATATGGGTTTTCAATACGAGTGATGAGGGAAATTTGTTGGGAGCAACGAGGGTAAATGGGAAATATCGATGCTTTAAAATATTTTATTAATTTTATTTATTTTTAAATATAGTTTCAGGAATTTAAAAAGATGACGCGTGTCAGATAACGGTGAAAATTAACGTCCTTCACGGTAAGACACCTATTTGGGTCACGAAATAAAATATTAGGCATATATTTAGCTTAAAATATGGGAGTCGATCTAGAAAAAATAATATAATTTGAGCACTTATTTGACGGATAAGCCATTATTTTAACTAATGTGTTGAGTTTTTATTGGTTATAAAATGTCAAGTCAGATTACAATATAATATACATCATATATGATGTGGCATTTAATGGTTAAATTAACGATTTTAATAATGAGTGGACTTAAATTAATATAAACTAGTAATTCAGAAATGCAATTAGAATATTTTAAAGTTTATGGTCAAATATAGAATGAGAATTATAGTTTAGAAACATCAATAGTATTTAACTCATTTAAAACTACGTAAGCAACCATCACAATTCATAAAATGTGATGATACTTGATTTTTACATTTTTCATCGCATTGTAAGATGCTTTTTTTTTAAAGTATCATGTTGTAAGAATTATTAGTATTATTTACTATTTTTGTTCTTTTAACGGAACATATAAAATCATAAATGTTAAATTGTTATCATATTTTTTTTGACAAATTCTAATCATAATCTTACTTAAAAAGGAAGATAATGAGAAACTTTAAGAAAGTAAAAGAGATGTTTTTATTAGGTCTAGAACATATAATCTAAAGAAATGTGAAAGAATAATGATGAGCAACTTGGCTAACCTGCTAAATATGCTTGCTTAATATTGTGATCATATCAAGAATATAAAATATCAATTAAATTTATAATACATCGTTAAGGGATATCGTTTTTGTCCGATTAATATCAAACATTAAATTTAATGTTAGACAATCTATCTCCTCTCTCTCTCTCTCTTTTATAAAAAATGGACTATAAGATAAAAAGAGTTTTGAATACTTAATTTTTTTAATAGTCTAAAGGTGATTATAAGTTAATATTGTTCATAGATATTTTTAACCCTTTGACAATGAGCATACACCTTGTAGACAAAACGATTTGAACTTGTATCTCCTATAATGAAAATTATCTATTTTTCTACTGTAACACTTGTTGGGTTCATGAATACTTAAAATTTAGTTTGAGTGTATAATATATAGGGTTATATTTTGATATATAATCTGTGTAAAAAAATTTACACAATCCTTCATATCTAAGCTATAAAATTTAAAACATAAATCTCTAACCTTAATACCATCATAAACCTTAAATTATACACCCTACAACTTAGTGCCCTAAATCTTAAACCACAATCTAAATACACAAGTTTGTACATAAAAATATTTTCCTAATATAAATATCAATATATCATGGCTTGCGTTTTACAAGCTTGCATTGGTTAAAACCATTGTTCTTTTCAATACAAAATACAAAAGTTCGCGAAATTGCAAAACGCAAACAGCTAGTCCAAGCTGGCATACATGAAAACAGTATGTAGCCAGTAGGCACTGTATATTTTATTATTTTAAGATCACAAGTTATAAATAGAACTATATTCAGTAATAGAATTAGAATAATTTTTTAGAACTCAAGAAGAGTTAAGTTTCTATTTTTAAATACTAATTATGTATTTAAATTTAAAATATAACTTAATTTATTTAATATTTAAATTTATAAAAACTTAAACTATCAAAATTTGACGATAAAAAATCCTTCTAAAGTCCATTTAATTCCATCCCTAGTCATATTATGACCAAATACAAACTAATTATTTTAAAAACATAATCGAACAAAACTCTTGCATAACTAGAATAAGCTAAATAAAAATTTAAAGAAAACTATACGTAGTTAAATGGGACTCAAAAGCATAACGTCATTATTTATCAACTCTTTTAATATTAAATGGGTCTGACTCATTATATTATATATGATTTTATTTAATAATAAATTTTTATCTTATTTTTTAAAAAATAATTCTTCACATTTTTTATACATATTATTAAATAAATGATTTTCATTCAATGTAATTAAAAATAACGTGATAAACTTGGATCATATAATAATTTCTTCTATTTTTAGTTAAAAAGATAAAACTATGTGATCCAAACCGCCACCTATCCAGTCTTATAGGCTCAGACCCAAGTAAAACGTAACGGCGTTTAAAAAGTGAGTTTAACGTACAACGAAACCAAACCCGCCATTCATTCATTCTATGGGCCCCCCCAGAAATCTAACGGTCGCATATCACGAAGCCTCCTTCTCCTTCCTCGGTAAGTAATGACACGTGGCCTTACATCCTCTCTGTCTGGGCCCGTCTACCGATCTTCGAGGCTTCAAAACCGCCCTCCACGTTCTTCTTCCACGTGTCGGATTGGTCGCATGCTCGCACGACTTGTAATACAAAGTGTCTTCTTTTATTCTTTCTGTCTTTTGAATGTTCATTTCCGCCAGCGCTAGCTTATAAACCACGCCTACACTCTGTTCCATTAGTTGGCACATGTGCTCAAGGGTAAATATCCAATAAACGAGCGAGTACAAAACAATCAATTGTACTTAGAGAGTAAGTTGTTTCAATGTTTTTTTAAAAGGCTTAAAATGAAAAATTAGCATTCAAATATTTAATTTTTTAATTTTTAAGATTTAAAATAATTTTTTTATAAAAGTAAGTATTTAAAATTTTAAAAGTTATAATTATAGGTGTTTAATTATTAATGGGTGTTAATTTTTTTTAATCAATTAATACTTGACACGTGACATATTTAAGGACCTAAAATTATAATTTTTAAAATTTTGAACACCTATTTTTATAAAAAAATAATTTAAAGATCTAAAATTATAGCTTTTAAAATTTAAGAATTTATTTTTACAAAAATGACCGAGGAGCATACCAACAAGTCCCCCTGAGGTCGAGAGCGACGTCGCTGGTGAAAAGCAGTGGAGTCCAAAGACCGAGGGTTGTTCGATTTCATGGGTAAGAAAGAAGAGGAAAAACCCCAAGAGGAGGTGGTCGCGAGTGAGTTTGATAAGGTTAAGATTGAAAAAACAAAGACAGAAGACGAGGGAGAGGGAGAGGGAGAGGAGAAAAAGAAGCATGGTCTCCTGGAGAAGTTTCACCGATCAGATAGCAGCTCCAGCTCTGTAAGAACGTTAACTCAATCTTCTTCTATAAGATTTCACTTTTGGATTATAGTTTAATTAGTCTTAACATGTAATATGTTTGTCTGAAACTTGCAGTCGAGTGATGTGGAAGAAGGTGAAGAAGGAGAGAAGAAGAAAAAAAGAAGAAGAAAGGGTTGAAGGAAAAGATTGAGGAAAAGTTAGGAGGGGAGAAAAAAGGAGAGGACACAGCAGTCCCAGTAGAAAAGTGCGATGAAGCAGTTGTTCAGCCAGACACGCCTGAAAAGAAAGGGTTCCTTGAGAAGATCAAAGAGAAACTCCTTGGACAACATAAGAAAGCTGAAGAGGTGAGTAACCCACCTCCAGCAGCGCCAGCACCAGCATCTGAGACCCATCATGAAAGCGATGCAAAGGAAAATAAAGGGATTTTGAAGAAAATCAAGGAGAAGATTTCTGGTTACCACTCCAAAACTGATGATGAGAAAGAAAAAGGAGAAGGCTTGAATTGCAAGTTAAAAGAAAAATGGTGATGGAATTGTGTGTTTCTTAAATGGTTGAAGTTGTCTGTTTTTTTCTTTTTGGATTGTATTTGTATATTTCATACAAGTTTATCTTTACCTCCATGGACCATGGTTTTAGTACAATTCAGAAGGAAAGAAAAAAAAAGGTTTTTCATTATGTAAGATTGAACATGTTATTACCTTTCTTTTTGTGATTTGAACAGTACTTAATGGATCAATTTCTTATTCGTGTTATCATTTTGAGTCCCACTTGTTTTTGTTACTTTCTTCTAAATGAATAATAATCATTGTCGGATAAACTTTAGCCATAGAATAATTTCAGAATATCATATCTTTGCTTATATGAATGAGACATTAATTAAAATTATTTTATTTTTTGAATTATTGAAGTGATCACAACATTCTCACACATTGAATATAATATTGTAGTTGATAATTTTGCAATCTTCATTAATAAAACATATATATAAAGGAAATTATTATGGTACTTATTGGTAAATAAAGATGGAAAATATCTTTACAGATAGAAATAAACTAAAATTGGTATTCCCCGTATTCAAATTATGCCTCTCGTTCTTTTTAAAAAATATGTTTTTAATTCTAAATTGATCTTTTAAATTTTGAATATTTTAATTTTATTTTTAAATTGTAGTTTCTATTTTAAATTGGTCCTCAAAGTTTAAAATGTTTTAATTTTATCTCTAAATTATGACCCTAATTTTAAATTGATCTCCAAACTTTTGAACATTTTAATTTTACCCTCAAATTTTCATTTATGCCACATCATATTATTACATAATGCGCGTCAGTGGTTATATGAAAATTAACAATTTTTATTAGCATGAGATGTGATTAGCATATACTGATAATCTTATGATGAAATTAGAACGTCCAAAAATTTAGAGACCAATTTAGAATAAAACTCATAGTTTGAGGATAAAATTAAAATGTTTAAAAATTTAAGACTATTTTACAATAAATACCATAGTTTAGTGATGTTTGGAACAATTAACTCGTTGTCCGTAGAGAAAGGAGTAAAGGTGGCAAAGGCCATATTATTGGACCAACCTTTTCGTTTCAAAGTAATGTAGTTGAATTGTTTAAATACTATAAGCGCATATATCCAATAAATATAGGTTTACGTTTTTTTATTTGTTTAGTGTAATTATAACATAATATTTGTTTATTAATATTAACTTTTAAATAACATATACACACTTTAAAACCACTCAATGAATTTATCTAGGTTTAAACTTAAAAAAAGTGACTGCAATCCTGCATTGTATTACCTTTCTCTTCTCGGTT
This sequence comes from Hibiscus mutabilis, assembly GCA_019671005.1. Taxonomy (NCBI): domain Eukaryota; kingdom Viridiplantae; phylum Streptophyta; class Magnoliopsida; order Malvales; family Malvaceae; genus Hibiscus; species Hibiscus mutabilis. The sequence continues at coordinate 11,527 of JAGYYJ010000190.1, read as the reverse complement.
GAAATATCACCTACAACCGATTATTCACCAATAATCTCCCCTATAATACTTAAATTAAATATATTTTACGGAATCTTCTTTATAACTATGATACCTTTTAATAGAATTAATGTATCATTAAGTCTTATTTACAGTCCATGAAAACTAATTGTTTCGATACTTATTAGTTTTACAAAGCCCTCACTTTGTCAATCTCCCTTGTGCGGAACAATCTGAGAAATGATACTCTTGTGCCTTCTCAATTTTCAAATTCCTCATGATATAGACAAAACATGTGCTGAATATGTTCACTATATACTAGGAAACATTATCGTCCCAGGAAATCCAAAGCTATCAAGCTGTATGTATATATATATATATAGCTTCATGCCTGATGGATTATGTAGTGAGGAGAACATTCTCTGAACTGAAAAAAAAAATGCACAAACACCTGTATTTGCTATCGATTGTTGTTGCTATTTGTGCAGCTTTTGCCTTGGTAGATGAAGTATACGGCGAGTACTTGATCGGAGTCGGGAGCTATGATATGACGGGTCCTGCCACCGGGGTTAACATGATGGGCTATGCTAACATGAAGCAGAACACTGCCGGAATCCATTTCCGACTAAGAGCAAGAACTTTCATTGTTGCGGAAAGTTCCCAAGGTGCGAGGTTTGCTTTTGTTAACCTTGATGCAGGCATGGCATCGCAGCTTGTCACTATCAAAGTGCTTGAGAGAGTCAAAACAAGGTAAACCAAAGACATGCAAGGAAAAATTAACATATAGAATTCTCAACGATTTGAACATGAAATGTTTCCCTTTGAAGGTTCGGAGATTTGTATACACAAGAGAATTTGGCAATTAGTGGCACTCATACTCATGCTGGGCCTGCTGGTTACTTGCAGTACGTGGTTTACTCTATTACTTCACTAGGGTTTATCAACCAAACATTTGATGCAATAGTCGCGGCAATCGAGCAAAGCATTATTCAGGCTCACAACAACCTCCGGCTCGATCTTCTTGAACACCGGTAACGTTTTTTGACTTCAAATGCTTAATTCTTTTCCTTGAAGGCATGAGAATCATAACCAGCAATTATATGACATGTTTCTTCTATAGGGGACGTGGTAAATGCGGGGATAAATAGGAGTCCAAGTGCATACCTGTTCAACCCACCAGAAGAAAGGGCGAGATACACCAGCAACGTCGATACAACGATGACCCTGTTGAAGTTTTCGGATAGTGCCAGCAATAAAAGCATAGGTGCGTTCTCCTGGTTTGCCACGCATGGAACCTCCATGAGCCGAGACAACAAGCTCATAAGTGGAGACAACAAGGGAGCCGCTGCCAGATTCTTTGAAGACTGGTTCAGTTTGACCAACAATTCCATCTCTGCTCGAATCACCAAGTTTTCTACTACCCACGGTAGGCATATCTCTGATTGATTGCCCTCATTATTGTTGTTTAAATTCAGATAATGAACGACCGAAATTTCACTCTCTGATCATACCTGCTTTTGACAGATATCAGCACACTAACAAAGAAAGCTAAACAAATCAAGGCCACAGGAGGAAAACCCTGTGGGAAAACAACCAGTCAAGGCTTCAAAGTGAGGAAGAACGATGGGACCAGATTTGTGGGGGCTTTTTGCCAGTCAAATGTTGGAGATGTGTCCCCCAATGTGCTAGGAGCAATTTGCACAGACACTGGGAAGCCTTGTCATTTCAATCACTCGTCTTGTAATGGCAATGACCAGCTTTGCGTGGGCCGTGGCCCTGGGTATTTATACCTTTGCCACATGCTTTTATCTTAATAGACTGCTTCGCCTTGTTTTAACTTAAATTTGTGTAACAGATACCCAGATGAAATATTGAGCACAAAGATCATAGGAGAGAGGCAATTCGAAAAGGCCGTGGAGCTATTCAGTTTCGCTACTAATCTGTTGAGTGGAAAAATTGATTATCGCCGGACGTGTTAGAAACCCGATAGACCCAACACACCCACTATGGAGGACCTACAACTAACTACTAGTACAACACCAACTCCTTGAGTCGGTTAGTCATTTTATCTTCTAATTTCTTAGTGCACAATATCTTAGGCGGCAGTGCCGACCATACACTATTTAGACGGTAGAATCGGCCGTATATTATTCAGGCGGCAGCGCCGACCATATAACATTTAGGCGGCATAACCAACCATATAATAACCAATTCAAATACACTAAAAAATACATAAACTAAGGCTTAACAGGAAAACTTCTAATTACAAGATAAATAACACCTTTTTTTATTTATACAAATAAATTACACACATACCTCACTAGATTATTTCTATCAACACTCCACTTGTACTCACAAACTTGTACACGCCTCACGTCATTCTACTCCTCACTTACACTCAATTTGCACACACTTTATCACTCTCTTTTTTTCAGTCTTCAGCACACACACTACAGAGCCTATTTATAGGCCATCCATGTCGGTTTAGGCTTAGATATTTTACATTAATTATAATACTATATAATGGGGGGATAATTCCAGAATATTGGGGAAAGCGATAGGAGTTGGTGGGCTGGGCTGGGGTTCAACACTCTCCCTCAACGACTTCTCTCCACAGATGATTTGCAAATCATACCGAGTGATTCTCTAAATTTCTCAAACTTTAGTTTACTTAGACTCTTCGTGAATATGTCTCTAACTTGCTCATATGTCTTTGTTGGCTCCATTTTGATCTCACTTTCAAGGATATTCTCGAATGTAGTGATGGTGTACTTCTATATGTTTTGTCCTTGCATGGAAAATTGGATTTTCTGCTAGACGTATGGCTGATAGATTCTCACAGAAAAGTCTTACTTGATAGTCTGTTGGCTGATGAAGATTTTTCATTAATTGTTTTAGCCAAGTGTTTTCTTGTGTTGCTGATGTCGCTGATCGATATTCCGCTTCAGTGCTTGATAATGATATTGTTGGTTGTCTCTTACTGCACCACGATATTGCTCCCGATCCAAGACTGAAGATGTATCCAGTTGTAGATCGTCGTCTATCAAGGTCTCCAGCATAGTCGGCATCACAATATCCAGTCACCTGCCATTCTTTTGCTTTCTTGTATAGGATACCAAAATTGATGGTGCCTTTAACATACCTCAAAATATGTCTTACTACATCAAGATGAGGCTTCTTAGGATTGCTCATGTATCGACTAGCCACACCAACTGCATAAGTAATGTCTGGTCGGCTTAAAGTAAGATAAATGAGGCTTCCAACTAGCTGTCGGTACATGGTTGTATCTTCTAAATTTTTTCTTTCATCTACTTGTAGCTTTATATTAATATCCATGAGAGTAGAGATAGGCTTGCATTCAAGCATCCCATACCTTTGTAGAAGATCATTTGCATATTTTTGTTGTCCAAAAAATATTCATTCCTTCATGTGCTCTACTTTTAGCCCAAAAAAGTGTTTTAGTTCTCCGAGTTCCTTCATATAAAATCTGATAGACAGATTTTTCCTTGTTTGTTTTATTTCCTCGTAATATTCTTCTATGATGATTAAGCCATCTACGTATACTAGCACTATGGCTAGTTTTCTTTGATTTTCTTTCACGAATAAGCTGGAATATGAAGGAGCAACTGTAAAACCACTTTGTATTAAGAACTCACCAATCTTTCCATACCATGCTCTCGGAGCATGCTTTAAGCCGTATAATATATTTTTCAATTTACAGACATACTCGGGGTGACTTTTGCTCTCAAAGTCTTTTGTTTGCCCCATATAGATGTCTTTGTCAAGCTCTTCATGTAAGAAAGCATTTTTGACATCTATCTGCCACAACTTCTAAGATTTGTTGGCTGTCAATGCCAGTAAGACTCGAACGATTGTGATCTTTGCCACCGAGCTAAATGTTTCTTCATAATCCAACCCGTATTGTTGAGAGAAACCTCGAGCAACAAGTCAAGCCTTATACCTTTCAATTGAGTCATCAGGTCGAGTCTTTACCTTGTAGACCCATTTGCAAGATATTGGCTTCACATCTTTTGGCTTTGGCACCAAATCCCATGTTTGATTTTCATTTAGTGCCTTAATCTCTTCTTCGATAGCTTTCTTCCACTTAAGACTCCATGTAGCTTCTTCAAAATTAGATGGTTCAATCGGTATAGACTCATTTACGAGAGCAGTATTGGCATACCTTGAGTTATATTGCCTTCTCCTTGTCGATCTTCGTAATTCTTGTGCAGGCTCGCCGTCTTCCATTTGGTTTGGACGAAGCTCTTCAAATGTAGGTTAGTGTACACCTGTCTTTCAAGGACTTTTAGAGGATGAGCTTTCTCTTTCTCCACTTAAATCTGGTGCTAACGCTTCACCTTCTTTATTGTCTTCTGAAACCTCTTCTAAGTCATGAGATTCAGGAAACTCGATCTTCTATGGTGACCACCATGAAGAAGCTTCATCAAACACCATATTTATTGAAGTGTGGCACTTGCCAGTGGTTGGATCACAATATTTCCAACCTTTTCATGCATCATCATAGCCAACGAAGATGCATCAAATTGCCTTTTTGTCAAATTTGCTTCTTAGATGATCTGACACGAATACGTAGCATAGACAGCCAAATACCTTGAGATGGCTGACTGTTGGCTTGATTTTCCTTAGCTTTTTATATGGTGAAATAAATCCCAACTTAGCTTGTGGTAGCCTATTAATCATATAGGTTGTTGTCCTCATACACTCGACCCAAAATCTTCCTGGTACATTCTTGGTATGAAGCATGCTTTGAAATGTTTCAGCAAGATGACGATTCTTCCGCTCTGCCACTCCATTTTTTTGTAGAGTATTGGGGCAAGTTAATTTCCGTCTGATCTTATGCTCTTGAAGATAGGTAGTGAACTCTGTAGATAAATATTATTTCTCATTATCAGTGCGTAGACACTAAATTTTCTCATTGTGTTCACTTTCTATCTTTTCTTTAAACTCCATGAAATTTGTAAAAGTTTCTAACTTATCCTTCATAAAGTAAACCCACACGTACCTTGAGAAGTCATCAATAAATGTCACCATGTACTTCATACCTCCAAGTGATGTTTGCTTCACTGGGCTAAAGACGTCCGAGTGTATGAGCTCTAATGGTGTCTTGGACTGATGCTCTGACTCTTTAAATGGTAACTGGTGAGCCTTGCCAAATTGACATACAGCTCAAACTATATATGTTCGAATGTCTACTTAAGGAAGTCCTCTTAAAATTTGCTTTTTCATCATTACCTTCAACTTGTTGTAGCTTATATGTCCAAGACGCTCATGCCAAAGATCAGTCGTCTCATTCTTTCAGGTCTTGTCAACATATGTTGACTCTACAGATAGCACATAAATTGATTCTCTTTTTATTTCCTTCATAATTGGATCACCAATCACCTTTACGTTTTGGAATATAGACACATCTTCAGGTCCAAAGAGTACATAATTTCCTACTGCTGTCAGTTGGGGCACCAACAACAAATTTTTCTTCAAGCCAGGAACCAGGTAGACCTTCTCGAGTTGAAGTTGCTGAGCAACATTCCTTGAAGGTGTTGTCTTCCCAATAAGAGTAATAGACAACCTTGAATTATTGGATGTTAACACCATTCTTCTTCCCTTATACTCGTCCATATCTTGCAACTACTTCCTGTCATTGGTCATATGATTAAGCACCCGAAATCAATAATCCAATCCTCATCGTGTCAATTTTTGACTCCATAGTTGTTGCGAAAGCTGGTTTTTCCATGTCTTATTCAAACTCTTCTTCATCCTTGTAGTTTGTCTTTGAGTCCGTGGTTGCTACAAGGGATGGCTCTTGCGTGTCTTTTATCAAATCTTCTTCAAAATAAAGTCCAACTTCTGCATCTCATTCTTCCTCGCTGATGGAAGCTTCCAACATGACCTTATTCTCCGCCTCTTTTGTGGTGGTCATGTTTCCTTGGAAAGCTCTTCTTTTAGAGAATATGCATTCTCGAGCAAAATGACCATTCTTTCCACAATTGAAGCATTCACCATTTTCCTTCTATTGTCCTCTTTATTTTGTTGACGATATGTAATGCCCCGGTTTTGGGCTTAAGAGTTTTGGGGAACGGTTTAGTCGGTTCGGTGGATCGGGATTAGAGATTCAAGTCAGATTCGAGATTTAAATTGGATTAAACATTTTTATTGAAGATAAAAATATGGAAAATAGTCTAAAATCGTTGTTAAATATATAAATGATTTTGGTAAAAACAATTTTGGAAAATGAGATTCGAAAATAAGACATTTTGGGTTAGTGACCAAAATGCAAGTTTGCAAAACTGTTTTTAGTGACTGTTTTGAAAATGGGTCAAAACTTTGAATCTTTAAGGAGCTATTAATCCAAAAAGGGTTTCATCAGATTTCTCCCTTTAATTAATTATTTTTAATTAAGTTTTAAGAGGTATAAATAGGGGAGAGAATTAATTAAACACAATTAAGGCTTTTAAAAAGAATTTCACATAACTAACTTTGTAACTCATTTCTCTCAAATTCTCTCCAGCCGAACATATTTTCAGCTTCAATTTCTTCAGGTAAAATTAGGATTTCAAAGAGTTTTTGATTTCCAATTGATTTCTAAAGCTTTTACATCAAATACTTATTATTTCTACCTTAATTTTCATGGTTTATAAAGCAATTAAGGGGAGAAATCAGCATTGGAGGTAAGGACTCGTTCTTTTCCTCTAATGAAAGGTTCTTTATTGAAATTCCTAAGTTCTTGATCCATTTTATATGATTTTCATTGGGTTTTGATTAATTAAACTCGGATTATGGTTTATGATGAAAAATTGAAGAAATTCGTAGTGATCTATTTTTGCTGAGTTAAGGATTGGTTTATACCTTGATTTTGATGTTTAATATGATAATGAAGTGAGTTTTGATGATAGAATCCCGAAATTTATTGAATATCTAGTTTGTTAGTTTGGCAGTAAAGAGATTTTGAGGTGTCGATGTTAATTTTTGGTTGCTGGAGGTATAAGGTTGTTTTGGGTAGTTGTTTTGATGTTAATTGATGTTATTTGAGGGTTGAGATTCGTAGTTGTGGGCTGGGTTGAGGTTTTTGGTGAATCGATGATGTTTTCGGTTGTTAAGATAGAGTGTTGTGGAGAACTATAGTTGGGTGCTGTTAATTTTTGTATTGTTGTGAGTTTGGATGCATTGTAATGCATTGGATTCTATGTTATGATGTGTTTGAAACAAAGAAAAGTAGTTCAGAAGTGAATCTTGATGTTGAGGGGTTGCCGAAGGCTTGATTTGACATTGGCAAGGAAGGCGTTGCTTTGTCGGTGAGTGAAATGGCTAAGAATAGCTTTTCAAAGGTTTAAAAAGGTTTAATGGGAGTCTAAACTAAGCTTGATACGCTGGTCTAAGACTCGAAAGTAAGTAAAGTGGTTTTCTCTCTCGGTTTTGGTTGGCAAATAATTTGTGAAATACACTTGTTAAGTGAATGTTTACCTCATATTTTATGCATGGAATGAGCATGGTTTAATGCTGGAAATTGATATGAAATGATGATAAATGCGTTTGGAAAGTAATGCATGATTTTAAAGAATATTATGAACATGGTTTATGCATGGTAAAGTGATTTGATTAATGCATAAGAAAACAATGAGGTATGTTTATAAAAGTGAATTATATTGGCAACTGATGAAATGGAAATATTATGGAAATGTTATCGGATATAATTGGTCGGCCATAGGGTTTAAAGTGCACTATAATAAGATGCGCGTGGTTATAGAGGTGGTACGGGAGGTACTTACTCTGACCATGTGAACCCCAAAGTTGCTAAGGTAACATTTAGATGGCATTTACTTCAGCCAAGAGCTGTAGAGGTTGATTCGTCGAATGTGTTTACTCCAAGTTGGAGGATTAGCCTTGGTAGTGTAGAGGTGGTGCATGTGTTGCACGACTCCATGCCATTGAGCTGAAGAGATTGTGAGATCTCTTAGAAATCCGTGTATCCGATGTTACCGATGTTAATGATGGTTTTATGGAAATGTTGTTGTTGAGATGGATCACTTGCAAGCCAATATAATGTTTTAAATGTATCATGTTGATGGTTTGATTTGGAATAAAGTGTCTACACATGTTTTACTCTTAAGCTTTGCATATGTGATGTTATGCATGGGAAAGGCTTAAGTAAAGGGAATTGCATATGAGATTATGCTGTGGAATCCATGACACATGTTGCATATGGTTTAATATGCTGATTTGTAAAGACTAAGTGCATATTTTGAAAGAATGGCATGATTGTTTTGAAATGGTTTTTAATTGCATTGGATGGTGGTTTGTATTTTGAGCGTTCCCCACTAAGCAATGATTGCTTACGCTCTCTTTTATCATCAATGCAGACTGATTGTGTGCAAGTGGCCTAGAAAGCAAGGAGGGAATTCCCAAGATTTGAATTACCAAAGTATGTTTGAGTTTTAAGTAGTAATAAATGCAATGTGGCTTAAATGTTGTTGGGAGGGTTTGAGCTGTTATTTCTCTGTTCGAGCAAGTTTATATTATTGCTTTGGACTTGTGATAAACTTGGTTTGCTAGATTTTACATGTGGATTATGTTTTGGGTTGCTTGAGTATTAGGAAGCATGCCTTTAGTTACCTTTGAAGCATGTTGATCATCTTTTGATAATTGATCTAAGGTAGTTTGATGGTAAATGATCTATGATGATGTTATTTGAGTGTTAGAGGCATGTTAGAATATTTAGAATCCTTAAATGTATGTTAAAACAAAAAATTTTGACAATTCAGGTCAGGGAGTATCGATACGCTTGTGTCCGTATTGACACTGGTAAGTGTTTCCAGGCAAAGCGTATCGATACACGGGCTACTGTATCGATATGGGTCTTCGATTTTAAACATAATGTATCGATACTCGATGAGGTGTATCAATACGGTTTTGAGCTACTGGAATCCGAAATTTTGTAAAGGCTCAGGCGTATCGATACACTTGCCCGCGTATCGATACAGGTGACAGTTAAGTTAGTTAATTAAGGTTTCTATTTTCTTTCGTTTTAGTCCCTAAGTGATATACATGCAACTAAATGAGTTTGAATGATCGTTTTGACTTGAAATTTTACCAGTATGCATTTAATTGGTTCAATTGAGGATTGGTAACTTTAATTACGAAATTGGTCCTTCAAAATAATGGAAATTATAGTTGGGTCCCTGGGTGTTATGTATGCAATTGGATGAGTTCGGATGATCGTTTTAAGTTGAAATTTGGCATGTATGCTTGTAACCTGACTAATAGAATATTGGTAAAGCAAATTAAAAGTTAACCCTTATAGATTTGTAGATTTACATTTTGGTCCCTATTATTGTAAAATGGCCAATTGGATATCAATTCGATACCCGATTGGGTTGGGTTTTCACTCGTTGTTTGTATGTACATGTAGGGTAATAACCAGCATCTAGATAAGATAAAAAATTATCATATTTTTAGAGTTTTCTTCACTATTTACTTCGGTAAACTTAATGTAGCTCGTTCGGTTTGGTCTTGCGATTAGGCCGGGTCGAGGGGGTTACACGATAGTTTTCTCTTTCGTGTCGAGCTCCCCCTAAAGTGTTACTTCTTTCTTTTGAATAATGCTTGCCTTCTTGTGGCTTCTTTCCTTCATCAATTCTTGTCTGCGTGACGTGTCTTTCATCTTGTTGGTGAATAGTGCTTCATCTTCGTCTTTTATGGTTACGCCACTAATCTTTTTGGCTAATGCCTCCTGATTAGCCGACAAGTTCTCTAGTTCCACTAAGGATAATTGAGTAGGCCATCTTCTTATAGCGACAATAAATGCATTATACTCGGGTCTTAGCCCATGGATGATAATTCTCTTCATCCTTGCCTCGCTCACCTTCTCCTCTGGTGCAAGTTGATATATCTCACGACAAATGGATTTTACCTTGTTGAAATATTGAGCAACAATTAGGTTTCCTTGTGAGATGCCCGCGAGCTCATTTTCCAAGAGTTGGAGGCGCACTTCATTCTTCTTTGAAAATAACTTCGCCAATGTTTCTCAGGCTGCCTTTGGTGTCTTATCATCACGAATATGCTCTAATAGGTCCTCCTCTATTGTGGTCTTAATACATATAAAGCCTTCCTAACCTTGATCTTTCATTTTCTCAAGGCTTCAACATTCTCCCTCGGCGGAGGAGTTGTGTCGGTGCCTGCAACTATGTCCCACAAATCTTGACCTTGTAGGTAGGACTCTATGCATGTCTCCCAATAACCGTAGTTGTGGCCATTGAGCTTCCTAATCTTGTTGCTTGTGCTTCCAAAGTCTGCCATGCTGATTGACGCCCGACGTCCACTAAGCTTGGTTCTAAACCAATAGCTTTACAGTCACTGACTGTATTTTGGCAGAGTCTCCCCTTAGCACCTTGATCCAACACTGGCTAATGTAAACGTCTAACACTTACCGAAGCTTTCTCCACTGGTAACGGTCCCGGACCGCCCGCTCTAATACCAATTGTTGGAAACCTGACGGACCCAACACACCCACTATGGAGAACCTACGACTGACCACTAGTACAATACCAGCTCCCTGAGTCGGTTAGCCTTTCTATCTTCTAATTTTTTAGTGCACAATATCTTAGGCGGCAGTGCCGACCATACACTATGAGAAAGAGATTGTGATATATCCTTTAAATGCTCTCATTTTTGAATGTTTTAATTGTGAAATTATTTATGTTAGATTATGATTACACTTGGTTAGCCTTTTAAATATACCTATGAGAAAGAGATTGTGATATATCCTTTAAATGCTCTCATTTCTGAATGTTTTAATTGTGAAATTATTTATGTTAGTTTATGATTACACTTGGTTGCCAAAACCTTAACGAGTTCTCCGCGTATGCTTATTTCAAGAAGCTGGACTACTTCTCGACTGAATGTACAGTAAATGTTTTTTACATTCCTTTTTGTGCCTTTTTAAAAAATATATTTGGAATTTGATTGTTTTGAGCTGTCGAGCTCCTTTGTTAAGGCTTATGTTTAGATGGTATTGCAGCATGTCCCATAATGTCACACTAACCAACTGCTGGTGGTGGTTAATTTCAGGCATTTATTCTCCAAATGCCTATCGTGGTTTTGCTCGTGAATTTATAAAAGATTTGGAGAGAATCAGGTTCATACCGTTGTATTTCCACTCTAGTCACATCTATCAAGTTTGAAAATTTTGTTGTTGATTACTTGTGTGGCTTACGATTTCAGGCCAAGGGCTATACTTGACATCATTAAATCAGGGGAGGACTTTCGAATTGCCCCTTCCACCAAAATGCCTGATCAGGGAACCTGAGAACGATGTGGTTATATTTCCAGCCAGGTGAGAAGTGCTTTTAACATGCCTGACACCTTAGAATTGTTTAAACTTTCGCATGCATTTTGTATTGTGATATTTATGATGAAGTACTGCATTTAATTGGAGTGCTTTAAGCACTAATAGCTGTCTGCAATGTGGTTAAAACTGATTTAACCTTATACATGGTGTACAGAAATGGTGTAAAGCTTGTGTATTGCTGGAGGG